>CABFOV010001611.1:54595-72055 GCA_902141375.1 Timema poppense
AAAAAAAAGCCATGATTTGTTTAATTTATTTCGAGTTTATTTGTAATTATAGTTTTTATTTTCAGTTTTTGAAGAGTTTTAATGTGTTTATTAAAATATTTACAAGATTGTTCCTGAGGTGAAAGTTTATAAGTGAGGATGTGCTGAATTGGTCGAGTCCAAGTTTCCCATAGAGGTGGGAGGGTAGGGTACAAGGCACGTAAGATTTTCCACACCTAATAATTTTTTATTTTTTAAAAGAAGATTTTATTAATGTTTATCTCTTTTGTCCGACAAAATAAATATTACGGATTAAGTTGTGCTTTTCAAGTAGGCCTAACTAAGTAATTTTTGAATTCAACATATGATGATTTGTTTATGAGGTGAAAGATTCGATCATTTAATCCAGTAAAACACTGAATCCTCGAATCTCGAATACTTGTCAGGATTCGGTGGATTCGAAGATTCGAGTGGCCCATCTCTAGTTATTATTTTTTACCAATGGAACAAACAATATAAGCATATGGTTCTGTAGTGGATCGCAAAGGATTTTCCTTCTTTGGAGTACATCCATAGATCAAAAAGTTTGGCCACAGCTGGTGTATAACCTGAATGAGAGGGATCATGGTGTTTACGGTTTTTTATTCTGTAGTAGACTTAATCAACTCACAGATAGTCCAAAAATTAGGCCAGTAATGAATCGTAGTAATTTAGCTTACCACACAAAACTATCTATCAAAATCAGGAGCGTTACTGACCCTGGGTCACAGAGAAGGAAAGAACAGAGCCATAGCTGCTAGGTTAAAAATGTTGCACTCCTTTTTAAGGTTTTACTCCTTCAAGGTTGGGATTGCTAGGTGCGACCAAGTGAGCAATTTTTAAACTACTCACTTTAAACTCGAATGTACTAGAAGGTAGATACAAAATATGAGCTCCTCTCAGCTGGCGGTCACTGAGAAAGCTTCAGGTAGTGCCCTCCCCCATTTTTAACCCCCCGCCCCCAAGTCAGCAAGTACCCTAATCCTGCCACACAAATAAATTTACTCTTGACTGCACATTACAAAGAAAACTTGAAACACGATGGACTTTTTTTAACTAAGGAACTGGTTGTCAACTACAATTATTTATTAAGGAGCACTGAGAAGAATTGCATCCGTTTAGAAATACCAATTTATTTAAGAAGTGGTTAGATATTCTTTAATATTGTATTCATTAAAATGAGGGCAAAAGTTCTGACCAGTTAAAAAGTTTCGATTTTAATTCTAAATTAAAAAAAAAATAAAATCGTGAGATATCTTATATATAATTGTGTAAAACAATCCCACAATTTGTGACCCTATCAAAATATTACTTTGTTTGATAGAGGAAGGCTAGATAAAAGTGTCAAACTATTTGCTTTAATCTTAGACGTTTACATTTACATATAAAATTCTTTTTTTAACTTTAAATTCTAAATTAAAGCCTTCTAGGCAGTCAGAGAAACCTTCTTAAAATGTTTGCCAGGATTTTGTTGAAGACTATGTTTAAAAATATCAAACCACTTCTTAAATATCCAGGATTTTTGAACGTGTGTGGGTCTCAGTGATCTCCCATTTAGTGCCCCAACTTTGAGAATCCTCAACTGGGATAATTTTGGAGCACATATTTATTAAAACAATTTTTTAATTGAAAATAAAGATATTGATGGTTTTAAAACCATACATATATGTTTGGAAACCATTATTTTTGTAATTTTTCTATAAACTGTATTAAACGTAATTTTCTAAAAATGTGTTCATTCAAAGTTACTTTTGTTGATATTTATAATACACTCTAATGCCAGTATATACAAATAGTGATTATATATCCTGTGGAGATAAGGTTGAAAGTTTGAATATAAATAAAATGACTTAATCAATCATTTGAAAAAAAGAATTAGAATCCTAAGCTTTGAAAAATTTAAGCTCTCCAGACGTTGTATTAATATGGATTAATCGCGCCTCGCTTTGGGCGTCAATTGTAATACTATGGATTTATGGCGCCGCGCTTTGGGCGCCAATTGTAATACTATTGAATCAATGGAGCCGCGCTTTGGGCCTCAATTGTAACACTATGGAATCAATCACCCAGCATTGGGCGTCGATTGAAACACTGCGGATTAATTCCCTTATATAATAATGCTGTGATGATTTTTAGGTTGTCTAAAGCTCCGTGATTGAGCACCTATCATCACTGTATGGAAAAGATACCGTTTAATCAGCTTTTTATAGCTTCGTGTTCGAGCACTAATTAAATCGGTATATTAATAAAATTGAAGAAAGAGAACTTTTGATGGCTGTTATTTCACACACGGTTTATTTAAATCACATCGCTTAGTTACTTATACATTCTCCAATTAATTTATATCACTGCACACTTGTGATATTAATGTAAGTTATATTATACTGTGTTAGACTGACTTGTGCATGGGCGAGATCTCGGTGTAGATGTTTGGATCCCGGAGATGCCTTAAACATACGCACAATGGTTTATATATAACATACCCCTTGCCTTTTTCTCCCCTTTTCAAGAGTGTAAAATCCAACTAATAGAAAGAGTCCTGGCGACAGGTTTTGTGAAGACTAGCTTCTTATTGGTATAGAGAAATGGCGTATTTTGAAAAAATACTGCAAAGTTGTTCTTTTAACAGGAATTGATGGTATAAAAAATATATTTTAGTGCTGAAATCCTTTTCACATTGTTTCTGAGAACCGCGTGTTTCTTCATGGATGAATCTTAAAAGGATACTCTACCTATATTACTTTAAATAAAAATTACCTTCATCCATGACTTTTTACATAATTTAGATTAATACAAACCAATATCATTACAACGTTAATACAAGCTTACATACTAATCCTAAACCAACCAAACCAACTAGATCAAAACTTTGCTAAACCTAAACCGAATATAATGCATTACATTTTAAGGATTGGAGACTCCTAAACAGATTAAACCAATAAACGAGTTGAAAGTAAGGAGTGGATTTGATTTAGAATTTAAGACTTAGATATATTGTTCAAAAATATATAGAAAGAATTGATTGATACAATTTGTTAAGTCAATTGATGTAATACAAAAAATAGCAGATCAAAATGTGATTTCTCCAACCACACCTAAATCAGTCAACATCTCGCTGTCGTACCAACACTTAGTGTCCTTCACAATTTAAGTTTGTTTAATAATTCTTAATCCTTTTATGAATTTATTATTAGACAGCAGTAATTCTTATCTATTGTAACTCTTTAATATTATTCTGTCTTCATGCTTTTTTAATTTCGTTTTACAGTTACCATGATTATGACACCTATGTGTCGAAACATGTCGGATTAAGTATTCCAGTATCTTTTCAATGCTGGAAATTCAAAAGTAGTAATGGGACAAAAAATAACAGATAAAACTTAGAATAGTACAAAATTCTCTACATCAATTATATCCGTTTCAAATTGGTTAACCTATAAATTAAAATTTTATACTTGTCTACTCTAATACCTATATATACTTTAAGAATTGTTTAATTAAATATTGTATATCTTAAAGTCGTTGTATATTAATACTCAATCATTTAATCATAACCTATTTGCAGATGTTAACCTTTTAACCCAACATTTTTATAGTTTTAATTCTGAACTTACATGTACTTGAACTTTGTTTTGTCTACCCTATTTTGGTATCTGTAAGTTTTAAACATTTTAACGTGTTTTCATGTATTTTAGACTTATATACCTTATACTGATAAATTAATTTTGAATTATTTATTACATGTGTAAAGTTTTCATTATTTGACAATATGTTATTACCATAAGTTAACCTAATTTTAAATTTTGATCTGCAATTTTATTTTATTACATCAATTAACTTAAAAAATTGTACCAATCAATTCTTTCTATATATTTTTTAGCAATATATCTAAGTCTTAAATTCTAAATCTAGATTGAACCAAGTTTAAATAATATGAGAGAATCATATCGAAACAAACTATTGAAATTAACAAACTTTGTTGATCTTCCAACCAATTCAAAATACAAAACTTTAGTTAACGTAGCCAAACTGAATCTGACAAAAACGTATATTACTCAACCTTGACTTGGCTAGATTTACTTATAATAATATAAGTAATATGTTGAAAGGTTGGTGGTAAATAAACTAAATTCATTATAGCCAGCTATGTGACTAATTCCTACAAATAAAAAATAGTACATTGCAAAATGAGATACAGGCTCCAAAGTTAGCAAATGGCCCACTTAATTTAGTCACTATTAGTAGTTATTCCTTCCGGTTACGTTCATGTTTAACGCCTGAACTAGTGGATATTCAAAGTATTCCGAAATTAGAAAAATTTCCAAGTGGCAAAGGAGAGTACAAGGGCAACGTTGAGAACGGAGGAGGAGGCTCCCAGAAATTTTTTAAAATTTGGGCTGATAATCAAACCTTGAATCAAAGTTTTAGGCATCTGTATTTTTAAATTTATTTGTTAATCCTGGATTTTTAAAGCTACAAGTGTTATTTGTTTTGACACTCACAATCATTGTAGGAAAACTATAAAGATTTGGTTCGAAAATAAACCTCAAGTGATGAAATTGAAAACATTACCTAAAACTTAAAACTATCAGGCCTACAAAGTTGAATAGTCAGTACATATACAGTTAACATAAATCTCAATACTGATTTAAGTAATAATTTACAAATGTCTCTTTTCCCTAAAAGTAGAAAGTTTGTAGGCAAGCTACTGATGTCTGTTTGTCTGTTTTAGTTTTACTGTAAAATAAAAATAAACATATACTTTTCTGACTATTTTAGTTGCTATCTATACCGGTGGACCATGTAACCTTATCCTACGGTAGGTGTAAATAAATAAGACACATAATCTTTTACTTCAAATTAATCTATTATCATATTATATCATCTAATATAGCAGCATTACAAGGTTGTCACAATAAACCAAGTCGGCAAGAAGCCATCAGAATGGATTAGCCAGAATGAACCTAAGCAGTAACTGGTAGTTTTTACCATTTTAACCACTTACATTTCTATTAGAATTTCGCATCTTCCTATAATCTTTAAAATCCTTGAAAAATTAAATATAGAGCTAAATACTCAATTACTCAATATTGTGAACCACTCAAAACACGCCACGACCCCCACGTTGGAAACCACTGATTTTTTTTATAACACACTTGGACGCAATATTTTACTAGTAAGCTCCATGAAATGTAGAACTCACTCGTCACTTTATCAAAAAATTAGCAATTTGGCCATGTTTATTTATTTTTTATTCCAGCTGTAAAATAAAACAGTAAAAAATTGAATTTATCGATATTCCTACAGTATTTTGATGCCTGTCTACCAATGTCCTGCTTCAAGCATCATGGAAGTTGCCCTAAAATGTTAATACTGGCACGCCGATAAACGATTCAAAACATATGGTAATTTAGTGCGTGACATTTTATGCAAAAACTGATGACGAATTCAAAACCAGCATTCTAAACATGGTTATACGGAATTTCATTCAAATCGAACACCAAGTAACATTTAAAAATGCACCCCAAATTTAAAAAGTTATAGGGGGAATAAAAAACTATGTTTTTGTTTAGTGTAGCCTACTTAATCAAATGAACAATTATAAGAGCTGTAACAATGTAACATAGCTCTAAGTTACCCCTCTTTCTTCATTGTTGCTTTGAGCCTAAATAATTGCTTTCATGAAAGTCTATTTTAATAAACATTGAATTAAGATACATCAGATTTATTCAAACTAGTATGGATACTTGCTAGAAAAATTAGTGTGTATTTCAGAAGTCAAAACACTAACACTAACCTCAATGTCCTCATTTCATCTTAGTCAGAGTTCTCAATAAGAAAACAATAAAATGTTGTGTAACATTATCTGCATTTTTGCCTTAAAAATTTAATAAAGCCTTAATTAAGGAATGTCTGTACAACATGATAATTTGAGTCATAAAATTATGACAGTCTAGCAGCCACAAAAGTCACAACTAAAAGCCCTAAACCATAAACAAAACATTACTGACTGAGTGAAATTTTCCTAATGGGCAGCTCATGTTTCCTTATGATTCGTTTCCATACCGCATTAGGTATACACTCACCGGCCGTTGTCTCTACCTACTGATGGCTGCGCTACTAGACTACTTGATTAACTAAGATTTCTAAAATCTACTACATAAAGAATCTCCTTTCAATGTTTGATGATTTTTAAAGTTGGGATTGTTTGTAGAGTAGGGATCAACAGTTGAGAAATTTTAAATTTGTCTGTAAAAGTCTGTGGTTAAGGACTTCCATAATATAAATTAATGGGTTAGAGAGTAATCCTAGAATTTCCCAACTCAAGGCCTCAAATCTCACAAAATTCACAGCTTCCAGGCTTTAAACCAACATTGTAGGGGTGACACCCCCAACACCCTCTCCCTCAGCGCAATGCACCTGTATATAATAAGCTATATCACTTATATAAAAGAGAAATACAATTATATGATATATATAATATATACCTGATGTATTTCAAATAAGCCTTTGTGAACAAAATATATATTATTTTAAATTTCAATAGTTTATATCCAATCCAGATATAACCTATGAATGATAAAACAATATAATGAATATATTTTTTCTGCACAAATATATAACCTCTGTTCTCAATAATAATGGTTGGGTCGTATATAGGAATAGGCTTAAGTCTACTTTCTAGTGTCTACATATTTAGATACATCTCAAATAAACTGTACGAAGGACATTCATTATAAGACAGTTGCAACATTTACTAAAACTATTTTAACGCATTCAAAAGTGAAGCTAAATGCCACGTTTGATTTTAAGTGTCAATTCCGATCTAAACATATAAATAAAGTGTTTTTTCAATATTGACAGCCCAAAAAAAGTTAATATTTATTTAACTACTGCCATTGTGTAGCTATGTTTATGGCATATTAATTTTAAAGATTTTTTAAAGCAAATTTAAACCAACCTTGACATGGCAGAGTAGTAACTTTATGTATTATTTCAATAAGTTACCCAGTAAGATGACTGTATTGTTTAAAATACGGTAACTTTAAGTATTTATAAATTTTTGGATCTGAAAAATTCTTTATAAATTATATCAAGATATGTCAAAATAGTATCTTAACTTATGAAAGGTAGTGACGGTCGTTAAAGCAGAATGAGTGGCCATCCCATCAACTTTCTTTCTTCTCTTACTCTCACAAAATAGTATTATAAATAATTTTAGTATACATATTTATAATATATTTAAGGCAGTGTTACAATTCAACCAAAAAATTATTTATATACATTTAAATTCGTAGGAATTGCGTCTTAACGGGCCATTTTTATTTCTTATAATAGGATTCTTTTTAGAAAAAAAAGTCTTTCAGATGTCCTTTTTTAATACAAAAATCGGGGTACATATGTCCAATATATCTATTTAATTTAAGAACCTTTTCAGGGTCGGATCCAGAAGGGGGTGCACAATCTCCTCATGAAAAAAATTATTTAGTATAAATAATAATAATTAAAATCAAAATCAAATACTGTACATCTTTGAAAGAAAGAAAACGCTTACCTAATTTAAAGCACATGACCACCGAAGCGAAGTACTAGTTCTACTGTCACATAATACCTCAACAACCAGATTTCAGTTATTTCATATTTTTACATTTTAATTAGTAATATTGTTAAATGATCCCCCGCCTGGTTCCGTGAGGGTGCCGAGGTTCTCCACCCCACCTTTCCCACCCCGCTCTCCCCAACGGAAGTACTGGATCTACCCTTGAACACTTTAGAAGAGATAGTTCAATTTAGAAACAAAACTGTTTTTATGCGGATTTTGTATACTAGTCTAAAGAGGATTTCCCTACTATCTAATTCGTCTCCTTTAACTCTTAATTCTGCATTGATTACACTATATACCATTTAATAACAACTAAAGCATTGCATTTTTTAGTAAGTTGCATTATGGTCACTATATTATTAAAAATGGAAAATGGTGCATCAAAGTCCAGATTTTATTCCTGACAATTTTTTATTGTTACACATTCAAACAGATTAATTAAGTTATTTAGAGTTTAGTTAGATGTATATGGACACATCCTAAACATGTCATGTTGATTTTTATTAATTAAATTAAGTTAATAGATTTCTTGTATCTAAATGACTGCAGTCCATTCTAATGAAAAAGTGAAGCCTAAAGAATTGTGAGTGCAGAAGCTGGTCACAAAATACTTAATAATTCATTTACAGGTGCATTTCCAAATCTGTGTGTAACTTACTTTTAAACACTGTTGAAGCACTGGTATTGTATATTTGGTTCCAACCCTCCCCATTGTTTGCAAATTTTTGTTCGATGAAAGGGGGGTGAGGTGGGGTAAGGGATTGCCTCTACCTGAACTATTGTACTAGGAGAGACAAGACAGCAACTTTTAGCTCTCACTGGAAGCGCTGTTATCACTGGATATTTTAAGTTCTGAGTTGAGGGGCGCAACAAATCTTCCGTAAGGCTGGGTATCTGTTATTTCTTTGTCTGTGCCCTGGGTTCACTTGTAATTCCAAACAACCACTGTTATCAACACCGGTAAAAACTAATTTAGGATAGGTTTTTTTCCATTCATTATAATCATCATATGTTTTCAGTCTTTGGCTAGGTCAGTTTAGTAAAATGCCTCCATCTTCCTTTATCCTTCCACCACTTTTCCTAATTTAATTTCTTCCATTTTTCTCCTCTCGCTTGGAACACTTTCTGTTATTTGTTCCTCCCATCTCTTTCTTGGCCTCCCTTGCAGTCTTTTTCCTAAATACTTCATTTCCAACATTTTCTTCGGCATCCTCTCATTTTCCATCCTCATTACATTCCTATACCCTCTCACTCTTACCTCCTCTACTATCTCATGTACTCCCTGTAACTCCCGGATAACTTAATTCCTAATCCTGTTTCTCCTTGTGACAGCCAACATGCTCATCACAAACTTCATTCCCACGACCTCCACTTTCCTTGTTTCTCTTACATTCACTCTCCATGTTTCTGCTGCATGTGTGACAATTTTTTTCTTTGCTTTATTTAATTAATTCTTAAAACTTATTTTCAGAACCTTTTTCTCTGATGCACTAGAAGCGATACCACCTCTTTCAGAGTCAGCTGATATGGAGTGAGTAGTAATAAATAGCTGTTTAATATTTACTTAGTAATCTTATTTTTAAATCCTTAAATAATTTTTCATCTATATAATTCATTGGTAATATATGACTTCAAACAATGAGTCATCATGAGGAATACAACAGAGCACAAAAATAGCATATCTTATTCAATTATGTTAGCTCTGAACCTCCAGTAGACAGTGTTAGACTTGAAAATCTTACCTTGGTTGTTAACATGATCACCCCATATTAAAACCTTCACTATACCCTTCTAGATAAACAAAGGCTAGATCTTTAAAAATAATTAATAATTTAACTTCTCTCTTGATCCACTTCTTTGGCTGCATGGTCCAAGGTGCTACTCTCGCAGTAGATTTGACTGCTGATGACAGAGACATTGAGGTTCCAATGTAGGTAGGGTTTACTGAGGGTGGTTTTTCACTCTCCCTCCATGCGAATGCTAGTACAATTCCTCTAATCCCTAAAACCACTAGTGTAGTTATTACATAAGCGTATAATAATACCCCAGTAAGATGTGACACTAAAAAAATGTCTCTCTTTGAAAGGCACCAAGTTTTAAATTATATTGTTATTCAACTTAATGGTCACTTTATATGACTCAATACTTGGGAGCTTTCTAAGAAGTTTGCTCAATCTTGACTTGAATCTAAGTTGTACTTTAACTCACAGACTCTTACCATAGTTATAGATGACATGACATTGTGTTTTTTTGTTTTTTTTTTGTTTTTTTTTTGAGACTTATGTTCTAATACCCTACCTGTGAAGACATTAAAAATTATACAAATGTAAGGTTTAGGTCAAATTAAAATACAAATTAAACATATGTTCATTTTAATAAAATTATGTGCTCACATTGGCTAGTAACTTAATTTCAAACAAACCAAAATGACTGGATTCTCTAAACGCTGAAAGGAGTATACAAGGATAATATAGGTATCAAAGTTGACATTTAAAACACCAAATATCACAGTGTTTGGGGCAGAACGGAATAGAATCAAACACTGACTGGATCGGGAAATAAGTGTTGGATGTAATTTCACCAGTGATACATTTTTCATCCATGCCGAGAATTGAACCTGGGACTCTTAGCTCAGTAGGCAGACACGCTACCGACTGAGCTAAGGTGTTGGATATTAAGAGTGTTGATTTCATTTATTTTGATCTTGACCCCAACCACATCAACAATAACTAACAATGGGAATCCAGAACAAGCAGAATATCAATGAAAAGAAGAATGTTATTTTCAACAGATCATTGTGGTTGTGCACTAGTATGGTGTAACCTTTTTGAAAGTGTTACCAGATACCTTCACCATAAAGCACCCACTTACTATATATATATATATATATATATATTTAGATAAAAGTGGGAGAAAGTTGGTGCTGTACACCTTACCATTTATTTAGTGAATTCTCGCCCAGTTTTAAATTCACAAAAACAAACAATAGTTTTTGTGAATTTAAAACTGGGCGAGAATTCACTAAATAAATGGTACGGTGTTCAGCACAAACTTTCTCCCACTTTTATCTAAAAATATATATTTACTAAAAACTAGTAAGATTTGTCAAATGAAATAAATAGTTATACACATTGTTGTAGAAACACTACACCAAAGATCATAAATGAAATAATATTCACTGTTACTTACTCTGTGACATTAGGAACTGGTATACTCACTGGGAGGTGACAATCTAAGGTTCACCCCTGATTTTAATTAATATAATGTAGATCAAATATTGTTAATTAAATGTGTATATTTTAGAAAGTTTCTTTGCATTTGTAGAACTAAAAAGTATTTCATTTGTCATTCCTCTTATAGCTTAAAGATCACTCTGTATGGACATTAATCTTATTTTGTGTTGCCAATTTTGTAAAAATATAAAGAGTCATCTGTTATTTTATGTTAACTTTTCATATATTAGCCCCACTGGATTGTCAATATTTGAATATATTTTTGTTTTCAATAACAGACCTCTTTAATGTTTGTCATGTTTTCAGACTTGTGGAAGATCTCCTAGCCAAGTTCCGAGTGCGCATGCGTTTGCAGCTCATGTGTTTTGGGGACATGAAGATAGTGTCGAGTGGTCAGGGCATATGAGACTAGCCTCAAAAGAAGAGGGCAAAACCCTCTCTCAATTCCATCTACTGGGAGTCACCTGTGTAGACACTGCATCATGTACTCACACGTCTTAGAGCAGTATTTCAGTTGATTATTGACTCACATGAAGCTGACCATGTTAATACATTAGAAACTATCTTAATGCAATTTAAAATTAGCATCCCGGATTAACTAGACTTAGTTCTGGTTTCGGTGATTGAATGCATCACTCTCGCAATAGACTGGACTGCTGATGACGGTTTGATCGCGGTTTGAATATTGGTCGGGGGTATTGAGGCTTAAAAAAATTATTTTTACTCTTTCCCTCAATGTAAATGCTATTGCATTTCCTCTTATATTTAACTTGCCTCGTCCCATCATAGTTATTACAAAATATATTAATAACCCAAACATATGGTGAAACCCAATGGTAAAAACATGTATACTTGTTGTAGGACATTGCAATCTGTAAAGTCCTAGGAGATAGAAGTGTGTCTTGGAAATGAATAAATATACTAATGATTCTACCAATAGTATAGTGGCCTGGTTAGTTAGGTAGCTAGAGTTAATATCCCTGCTCAGGGCACATTTTCAATCATACATATTTTTTGGTCTATTATATTTGAGCTAATTAAAACTAGCCTATTACTAAGGTGACTCTCTGAGCTCTAATATTTGTGTAAATAATCACCTGGAATCTGTTCTAAAATATTACCTCATTGTCTTAAATGACACATATTAAAGCTGTAACTAAATCTGCATACTTTTCATCATGTAAATGTAATGTAAAGTTATACTTTTGAACTCCAATTTGTGTTGTCGAGCGATCTCTACATATTAATAGGGGAGCTCATAACAAAACAATGTATATATTGTAAAAATAAACTATTAATCCCCACATGAATGACCAGAAATGTAAGATACCTTTAAATTTTGTGTGATATTTAGAAGAGCAAGTTTATTTTGTATATTGAAGAAATATTTAGTATTGTACACTTATATTTAAGATTAATTAAATAAATGATATTGATTTTGCTTTTTATTAACTATGTGTAGCCATATTCCTCTAAGTTAAAGCTCAATTTTTAAGTATTTAAATCAATTTAATAGAAATGTGGTTATTTTTAAGGTATTAAATAAAATATAGGACTACACTTCTTCCTCTTGTAAGAAGTTGCGTTGTATGTTTCACACTGCCTCCTGATGAGTTTGATAGAATGAAACCTAGGTTGGAGGATCGGGTGATGACGATTGATGATTCTCTTCAAGAGAGAGCCAATACCTATTTGTCCAGTGGCAGCAGTGTAAAGTGTGAGCTGTGTTCTTTCTTTGCATGGTAAAAACCATATTGTGTTTGTCCCTTTAATATGTTTCTATTGACCTTTCCTGTACCTTCTTCCAAATATAAAATAATAAACTATGTAAGAGTACAGTAGTTGTACGTGTTGTAGGGTGTTAAAATAATCGATAAGCTCACTGGTGGGAAAATGACTCGACTAAGTTGAGTGGTGGACAGTCAGATCTATGGTTGCCACAGTTTGGCGAAACTATGAGTTGCCTGATGATTAGCTCTATTACTTGTACTAGACGGACGAATCAATTTATTGAGTATCATTTCTTTGACCATTCTCATGAGACATAAATTGTGTTACCCCCTGAAATATTATGAAACTTCACACGATCAGGACTTCTGTGGTATGTGAAAATGTAAACATCATTTACTTTTGTAAAAAAAAATAATGTGTTTGTGTCTTTAAGGGGGTGATGGTAACATTTGTTCCACTTATAATACCAAGAGGAAGGTGGGTAAAATCATACTTTATAGCAGAATGTTTAACATTGAGGAGGCCCAATGGATAAATGACTATACAATTATGAAAATTGATAAAAATATAGATTAATTGAAAATTGAGTGAAAGAAGCCCATTTAAGTAAAGATTTTAAAATGTGTGAAGAATCCATATACAAGCAAATGTGATATCTTCTCTTCTACTTTTTGAAAGTGATTTTTTGCTTAAAACTACTTGGTTTATATTATTTTATATAGTTCATTTTCTTCAACCTATTTTTCTTTGATCATTGACTATATCTACTAAAGATAGATAAACATGAATAAAGACATATGTCTTGATCTATGAATCACTAAACTATGGCTCTTCCCCCCACCTCTCGGATATCTCTGTTTTGATTCTAGACTGAAGACATTTCAAGTGAGAGAAGGAGGCTATTAAGTAATTAAAGTTGGCACACTCGGTGATTTCCGTGTATTACCAACCCAAATGTTCTATGTACACTTGGCTAAAGGAAAAAATAATAAGGGAAAACTTATTAGTAGTAAAGTAATATAATAATTTTAGAAATAGTATTACATTTAACCACTGCTAAAAGCACATTCCTTGGGTTTTATTCTATTTGAACGTTACTTTGTCCATTTTTATAATAAATAATTGTATTGCCGCGTCTCCTATCTAATAGAAGTGACAAATATATTTAATCAAGCAAGGGAAGGAACAAGCATAAGAGAGATATACAAGTTTAATAAACCAGTTTATTTATATTTAAACAGGTTGATAGAATTACATATGGTTTAACTATTATCTTACACAAGACAGTCCTTTGTTTATTAAGATAAAATAAATTGGTTACTATCGATCGACATTTTTTTATAATAAAGGAAATTGATAAAACTAAAGAAAAAGGAAAAATCAACTAAGAATAAATTTGATGAAGAAAGGCCACCTAGGGAAAGAAGAAAAATGTGGGAAGAGTCCAATGCACAAAGGTGACCTTCCTTTCTTCTGTCTTTGTGCATTGGACTCTTCCCACATTTTTCCTCTTTCCCTAAGTGTACTTTCTTCATCAAATTTATTCTTAGTAGTTTATTTTTCCTTTTTCTTTAGTTTTATCAATTTCCTTTATTATAAAATTATCTAGCCATTGGGCCACCTCATTTTTAAACATTTTACTATCAACATACTGACAGCTGACTTCTGACAGTCAACATTTGGGTATATTCCTAAATTTTGACCGTCAGAAGTGACACCTGCTAAACACATGTTTTTTGCAGATTGTATGATTCGGTGTAGGGATACACAATTTGGTCTGGTAACTTTTCAAAGCCCTCAGCTGTGAGCTGTCAGTCAGCACCAAAGAAGTCATGGGGCTACTGCAATCATCACAAGTATGGTAGAGCCTATATTATGAATGGGGGGGGGACTCGGTTAGATATAACTAACACAAATTCTGCTAGAATGGTGCATCTGCCTAAATCCAACAGCAATTTAAGGTTAAGCAATAATACATTTAGCCTAACGGCAACTAAAACATGAAAGGCATTTTCATGAATAAAAGTTTACGATACCAAATTCTAGAAAGTCCTAGTTTAAAGAGTTAAAACGTTGGTAGTTAAATGAGCTAGCTAGCATGAATTAACCCCATAGTGAATTATGAGATACAAAGAATATGTTCCTATAAGAGGAACTATAGGTCTACAAATAGCTAATGGTGAGCTACCAGGAATCTAGGCTGTTGAGAGACTATGTCCGGTCTATTCCTCATTAGTACTGCCTGGTCATTCAGTAGCATATTTAACATTCTAAACATGTCTGGACACATTATATCTAGTGCAAACATTAACTAATACAAATGGCACCTGAAGGGGGCCGGAAAAAATAAACTATACCCCGTGGGCCACTAGACCCACCTAGGTCATGGAACAAAGCGATAGATAACATGATTTACACCATTTCATGGTCCTAATCATCAAGTTATCCAGAGCTTGGTTATACAGTGTAGGGCGTCTGACTATTGCCCAGGTATTCACGAATATGTCTTATGGACATAGAAAAATAGAGCAAGATCTTTAACATTCTATGCCTTATGTTCATAGAAAAACCAGTCAGAAACTCTGACCTACAAAACTATGTCATATGGACATATAAACAAAGAGTAAGAACTCTATCAAAGGTTCTTAATAAAATACTCATAGTGACAGACGTAGCTACATCTGCAGCCAGTAGGAGAGACTGACGCCACACACATCGTGATCACCAGACGCTTAGTTCGCTGAAACTTGCTTCATGTCCAGGCTGTTCCTCCAACGAATGGTTACAATCGAATACAAAAAGTGAATTTGAAGTCGAATGGCATGCTCTGATGCTCCCTGAAGGGGAGTCGCGGGGAAGAAGGCTGAGCTTGAAAGTTTCCTGGCAAAGCATCGTGTTGATGTAATGCTGTTGGGCACCATACAAACTGCTAGACAACAAACTTATTGACAAGCTATAACAAATTATTTGGAAGGCTGGTTGGGTCAAGTGGCCGACATGACTTGAACCAACTGCTAGACAATCTCATGTATAGGAGTACAAAGTGATAGACAACCAAGCGGTCGACACGAGAGAACAAATCTGTAAAAAGACCAACTGCTAAACACGCAGAAACGACATGAACCAAGTGATCGGCACGAGCTTGACCATGTGATAGACAAGCTCCCATATAAGAGGACAAAGTGATAGACAGCCAAGCGACCGACACGAGAACTAATTGCTCGACAAACATCAAGATAAATCCACTTAAGAGTGGCTCAAGTGACACAAGTTATTTCAAAACTAGCAAAGTTGTAACATGGTAGTAGTGGCTGGAATGACAGTTCTGGACCACTTTCTCCCATAAGGTTAACATTCATCCAGGTGACCTGGTGGTCTAGCGGTAAGGTGTCAGACTACTGTACTGGGGGTCCGGGGTTCAATCCTCAGTCCCGGCACAGATGTATCTGATTGCCAAACCCTTCCTTCACCTCTGACTTTCCGTGTATTAACCACAACTTGTGAATGTATGGAGTGCTAGGCTTCCACCGTGGTTCGGATCTCACGTTAAACTGTAGGTCCTCCATTTAATTTCACAATAACCCTACTATTTCACATTAGCGTAAGTGCGTATAACGCGAACGGGTAGTAACTCTCTAGTAGATATAACGCGGTGCTAAAATTTAAAAATATGTAGCACTAAATAGACAGGCTAGATCTTAAAATTATCTCTTCGAAAAACAATAAAAATCCTTTTTACTATCGCTTATTGCCGGTTACTAATTTTACATACTATTGTAAAACTGTCTTCAAATTTTAATAATGGCCACTAGGGAATTTTTACTCAATGGTTTTCAACTCTTTCTTCGTGAAAATGTGGGTATCTCCAAATTATACCCTCCTCACCTCTAATATATTAATATAAAAATAAGATCGTTCATACCTGTGGACCAAAGCTCACTCTTCTTTAATGTTACAGCCAGCGCTGCAGAATTAATTGCGACTGTTCAATTCGTGATATTATTTTATAAGGTCATCATTAGTTGGAGTTATTCTCACCTACATTTTTACTTTAGCAGACCCTACAAAAATATGTCAAGAAGTGTGAGGTTAAGCTGATGGGTTGGAGGAAAAAATTATTTAGTGTAAACAAAGACACTCGTGTATTGAACTAACTGTTCTGTCACTTATCCCACTCTTAACTGGATGATATCAAAGTTTGTCGAGCAGTTGGTCCTCTCGTGTCGACCACTTGGTTGTCTATCACTTTGTACTCCTATACATGAGCTTGTCTAGCAGTTTGTCCAAGTCATGTCGGCCACTTGACCCACCCAGCCCTCTAAATAATTGTTTTCATTTTGTCTACCGGTTGGTTGTCTATCACATGGTCCAGCTCATGTCGATCACTTGGTCCGTGTCGTTTCTTCGTGTCTAGCAGTTTGCTGTCTACCACTTTGTCCTCTCGTGTCAGCCACTTTGTTGTCTATCACTTTTCCTGCTCCCATGCTGTTGGGATAAACCCACTTGCGCTCCACAATGAGGTTCTCGTTAGAAGAGTTTATCTGCCATCGGAGTGACCGAGCGGATAATGTGGGAAGGGGCGGGACGGCGGTCCTGGTCCGCGGGGCCTTGACCATCACGTCATATCACTTCCTCCCCTCCAACACATGGAAGCATCGGCTATCCAACTGGTGACCTCGACCAGCCCAGTGCGTCTCATTTCCATCTACTTCCCTCCCTACCGCCGGTTCGACCGGGCTACGAGGGCTGACATGGAGGTGCTGCTTCTAGGTACCACGCCTGTTTTAATCGGTGGGGACTTCAATGCTAAGCACCCTTCATGGGGCTCTAGGATTATGTGCGCTCGTAGCGGATTGCTTCACGACGTCATAGATC
>CABFOV010001611.1:77247-110524 GCA_902141375.1 Timema poppense
TTCCTCCTCCCATGTTTTGACCTGCCTTACTCAAAGATGAGCTTTATTTTTAACAAAAAAATAATGTAAGGTAAGAGGAAATGGCAGTGTTGCTTCTCTGCTCTCAAAGTACCGCTACATATGAAGCAATAAAGTTTGTTCTGATATTTCTGCAGAAAAGCATTATTATACCAGCATTGATTCCGATTATTTAGATGTTGCTTGCACAAATTTTAAACAAATAAAGGTCACTTGATTAATGGCTGTAACTAGAGTTTTTCAATTACTTTTATTGAGTGGGAAATTATAAGGAATTTGCTTTTGACATTGAATCCCTATTGAAGTAATTTAAAAGTGTGTTTTTGACTTTGGGGCTATAAGTGTTATGGATTGTATGGGTTAACCTCCCCTCCCCCCTTTCAACCCTTCTCATCAGTCTGTATGTCCCTGACTTTCAGTGACACACCCAGAACTTTTCTTTTTGAGTGATAAACAATCAAAATATTGTATAAAACTAAATTTTGGTGAAAATGGGGGAGGGGGAGGGAGCTACAGCTCCATAACCTTTGAGGGCGAAAAAGAGCTCTAGATGCTATTTCAATTGATAACTAAGGGCATCAATTTTAATAACTCAGCTTAGAGACAGTGTATCAAAACTATTTTCCAGTACTTGTTCCAATGTGTAACTTGGGTTACTTTTAACGTGTGTAATGGGAGGGCTCCCACAGGATTTCTCCCCACAAACCAGGACACTTTTAGTGTTTTGCTCCAAAATAAGAATTAGTGGTGTTGGAGCACTATTTGCTTAGGAGGAGAATGGGAAGTAAGAAAAATAAAGAGTTTTTCGCTCCAGCCTAAAGGGGAGTCAAGGATTTCTTGCAAGAAAAGTTGATCCACCTAGAAGATATTCAAAGTAATCCTTGTCTAAAATATGTTTTAAATTAGTTTCCTCTAGAAGCTATTAAAGGTAGTCTTCTTCTCCTGGAATTCTTTTGAAAAATGGATTTTCTAGAAGTGATTTGGAATAGTCCTTTGCTAGCAATTTTTTTTTAAATTAATTCGAGGTCTTGGGGGTGTCAAATGTGCTATTTGAACCCCCTCCCAGCCAGTGCTGACTTTATTTGTAACTTATTTAACTAGGACACTTAAATCGTCTTCCCCGTCTAGAATTTTAAACCAAATAAGTGTTTTAAAGATTATGTCTTTACAATCTCATAAAAAATCTTTTAAAAAATTGTTCTCGATGGTGACTTGTGACCTACTGAGTTTGTAGCGTGGTGCTGTGTTGGGGGAGTCGGCACATAGCCTATTACAAATATACAAGAAGACAGTGGTTCGGGGGGTAATTAAAGGGGCAGGGGGCAGTTTAACAAATACTCAAGCATACTTTAAAATTATTTTAACCCTATATTATTGATGATATACCGAAAAATAAAATCCAAACAAATATTTGTAATTAGAGATTAAATTTTTTCGGTAAAACTTTCATCCAACTTGTATGTTGATAACCCACACGTGTTGTAGATGCAATTATATTTAATCAGCTACCAATGCTACGTAGCTATGAAGAGTAGATATAGACGTAGAAGGTATTAGGTTTTATCCCAGACGTTTATTAAAATAATATTTAAAACCGAACGGAATAATTGAAATAATGCTATTAGCTTTGTTATTATTTACAACATTTTATGATAAACATATTCAACTATCTAAATTGTCAATAATCAGGATATTATGTTATTTGATTACAATAATTTCCACCACATTTATAGTAATTTAAAGGGTTTTTCCCGTGGACCCCCTTATACCATTGCCCAGTGGCGGCTCATGTATAGGCACTGCGGAACTGCAGAACCCCCTATTTCCATTTGATATTATCGATAAAATTTAATATAGTGAGTCCTTTTTTCTTTAATTCATTATTTATTTATGTAGTACACTATATTCCTTAAGCTTAATGTCAGTAACTCAGTAGCCATCCCCAGCTTATGAAAATATACAAAAATCTTTGAATGGAACTGTGCGCTTCACAGTGCCAGCGACGTGGTGTTTGACTGTTGTGCATATGCGCAAATAGAAAGGGGTGGGGAGGAAGGCGGGATTGCCAGTTATAGGTAGCACTGTTTCTCTTGCAGTGCTGGCTCTGGCGTGATGGTGGAAGGAAGTTTTTTTACTCATCGTGTGTTGTGCTTAAAAACCGTGTACAATATTCTTGAATGTGATCAAGTGTAGAAGAGTGTGGAATTAGATTATTATTCTGCTTCCCGCTATTCTATTCGATTCATTTTTTTTCGGTTCTTTTATTTAACAGAAAGACTAAATGTGCTTGCAGTACTTTCAATGGAGAAAAATTTCCTCAATTGTCATCCAGAGATCAAAGAGAAAATTATTGAACTTTTTGCGCAAATTAAAACAAGAAGGATGGATTTAATTTTTAAATGAATAGATCAAACTTGAAATGTAAAAATTTAAGTTAAAGTAAGTAAAAAAGTTTGGTTTTTTGTTAAGATTTTATCAGGTTCCTGAATAAATTTTCTTTTTATACATGTTTTTTTCATTTTACGCAATTTTAAAATAAAGGTTAGACATTTTCTGGAGCAGCACCCCCACTCATTTTAGCTACGAGCCGCCACTGTTATTGCCCCCCCCCCTTCCCCGTACCCCCTCACGTATTGCAAGCCCGGTGGACCTGGGTGTTACATCCATTGATTAACGACAAGCATAGCTAGCGAGTAAGATGTTTTCTTAAATTATTAAAATATAGTATAAAATAAAACTAATCAACATGGACAGACAGAAAATACATGTGGATTACAGACGAAGGAAGAAATCAAAATTGAACCTCACAGCCAGGCGCAATAAAATAAATTGGAACAAAGGGAATAAATGGTGCATTGTTGATTCTAGGTAAGTTTTTTATTTATCATTTAAAGAAAATTTGAAGTTAAATTTGGAGTTTGGTTGAGACTGTTGGAAAAACTATTATTTTAACTTTTTATCTATCTTCCTATGAAATATTTTGTTATTTTTTCAATAGTTTATAAATCTTTGGATTGTATAACTTTTAAATTCGAAAGTTTTAAAACATTTTTTTGTAGTAACTTTACTAAATATAACTAAACATTTTTAATATTAAAGTAATGAATGCCCACATGAGCCGTGAAGTAGTGCGAATAATACAAGACATTATAAATCCAAGTGTGACAAAGTCACATGTTCAGTGCCAACCGTGTGCACATGTGGATAATTTTAAAATACGATGTCAGTATGTCTTTGTGAAAGCGTATTAAATTTAATGTAGGATATAATTTCATATTACATAGGAATATTTATATTTTACATTTACGCTAATGTGTAATGGTAGGGTGATTGTATGATGAAATGGAGGACCTACAGTTTAACTTGGAATCCGAACTACGGTGGAGGCCTGGTATTCCCCCCATTCACAAGTTGTTATTAATCCACGTCTTGTCAGAGGTGAAGGAAGGGTTTGGCAATCAGATAAATCTGTGCCAGCACCAAGGATTAAACCCCGGACCCCAGCTCTGACACCTTACCCCTAGACCACGCGGTCAGATTCAGGTGTACACCTGGCACTTCCTTCTCCAGCTTGTAGCTTAGTAGCCCAGGCGCGAATTAATACGTGGTGCTAACGCGCTAGTTTCATGTTGAGTTGGACTGCTGAGGACGGGGAGAGATCGAGGTTCAAATCTAGGTCGGGTGAACTGTTTTTTTCCCGAAATGGTTTTCCACTATCCCTCCACGCAAATGCTTATTCTAAATCCAATCTTCATCATTCCTAGCACATTAGCGTAATTAGTATACGTAGAGCCCGAACGGGTAGTAAGAAGAAGTAATAAAAAATTAATTAGTAAACTTATATCAATGGTGACTTAAATTTTTTTAAACGCCCTTTCTATGGAAATTGGACTGTAATTGACTAAAGGTGGCTCATTTGTTAGACGGGGGTGTTGTTCCCCGTGTCAAAACACTCGTGTCATCTTGTCCTGATGACGTCACGCCAGCCAAAGGCACTCTGCGGGGTAGGGGGAGAAAAGAGGGGAAAGACAAGTCATTAGCATGATAGGGCTCTTGGTGAGGCGGCTGTCGGTGAACTTGAAAGGCGCGGCGTCGATTGAGTGGCGGGGCAGGTGTTAGAGACCGTTGAGCCAGGTGGATCTCTTGGCATCGCAACTACCGGCCTTGGAGAGCTCAGCATGGGAGCGTGGCCGAGCAGTTCGTGACAGATGGCAGCCTCACTGTTGACAGCTGACAGACTGACATTGTGTGACCTTTCGACAGCTTGACCCCTCGATGTTTACATTTTCAATAAATAGTACGGTGCACCGAACAGATTTTCTCCCGCTTTTATTTTAAAATAGACAATTACTGAAAACTCTTAAGATTTATCAAAATACATAATATACACTGTTACTTACTCTTTGGCACTAGGAACTAGGAACACTGTTACAGAAAAATTAAGAAAAGAGAAATATTTTGTCAACCAAAGAGCATGAGATGTGAGACAGAAAATGTTCCGCTTTGGCAAATTTTCCTCATATTTTTTTCCAAAAAATTTGCCAAAACGGAAAATTTTCAATTATTATTTCTGTGAAATAATTTCAACTGAATAAATGTAACCATAATGTAATCGAGATATAGATATCTCAAATGTCAACGTTTAAACTCAAGATTAATTTCTCCTGAGGGCGTTAACACCATCAACATCAAACGAGATTCGGTGGCCGCACGGTCTAATGCGCTACTCTCGCGATAGACTAGACTGCCGATGATAGGGAGATCGCCGTTCGACCCTAGTCGGGTGTATTGAGGGTAGTTTTCCCTTAATAGTTTTCCACTCTCACGGGTGCAATTCCTCTAAATTCAACCTACCTCATCTCTAACACATTAGCGTAATTAGTACGTTAGTGACCTGGTGGTCCAGGGATACAGTGTCAGACTTCTGTGTTGGTGGTCCGTGGTTAAATCCTCGGTCCAGGCACGATTACCAAACCCCTCCTTCACCTCTTACAAGACGTGTATTAATCACAACTTGTGAATGTGTGGAATGCCAGGTCTCCACCGTGGTTCGGATTCCACGTTAAACTGTAGGTCCTTCATTTCATCTCACTATCACCCTACCATTACACATTAGCGTAAGTGCGTATAACCCGAACGGGTAGAAAGACGCGGTGCTAATAATAATAATAATAATAATAATACACCTGTAACGGGCCCAAATCTTGGCCGTTCTTATTTAAAAGTAACGCATTTGAACTTTGAAATAATATGACAGTTATTTTAGTGAAACTTATATTAAATTGAAATAAGAAGTTAAACCATTTGGAGGGAATGTTGTTTGACTATTGTCTTTGTTTATTTCACTCATCACTTAAGGTGACAAGTTCTGTATTTCTTAAAACCATATATTTATTAGTGTATTAAGATAGCTCGAATATCTCCATACAAACAATTACTTGTAATTAATTAACTCAAATATATTGGGTTCGATTGTATTTACTAGAACGTTCTATTAATTAGACACTTCATCTTAACCAGGGGATCAAAATAGAAAGAGAAGATAAAAATAAAACACTGTCATCTGAAGGAAGGATGATAATAGAACCCTGACATCTGAAGAAATGATGAAAATAAAACGCTGTCATCTGAAGGAAGGATGATAATAGAACCTTGACATCTGAAGAAATGATGAAAAGAAAACGCTGTCATCTGAAGGAAGGATGATAATAGAACCTTGACATCTGAAGAAAGGATGAAAATAAAACGCTGTCATCTGAAGAAAGAATAGATAATAACACCTTGTCATCTGAAGTAAGGATGAAAATAAAACGCTGTCATCTGAAGAGAGAATAGATAATAACACCCTGTCATCTGAAGGGAGGATGATAATAGAACCCTGTCATCTGAAGAGAGAATAGATAATAACACCCTGTCATCTGAAGGGAGGATGATAATAGAAACCGGTCATCTGAAGAGAGAATAGATAATAACACCCTGTCATCTGAAGGGAGGATGATAATAGAACCCTGACATCTGAAGAAAGGATGAAAATAAAACGCTGTCATCTGAAGAGAGAATAGATAATAACACCCTGTCATCTGAAGGAAGGATGATAATAGAACCCGGTCATCTGAAGAGAGAATAGATAATAACACCCTGTCATCTGAAGGGAGGATGATAATAGAACCCTGACATCTGAAGAAATGATGAAAATAAAACGCTGTCATCTGAAGAGAGAATAGATAATAACACCCTGTCATCTGAAGGAAGGATGATAATAGAAACCGGTCATCTGAAGAGAGAATAGATAATAACACCCTGTCATCTGAAGGGAGGATGATAATAGAACCCTGACATCTGAAGAAATGATGAAAATAAAACGCTGTCATCTGAAGAGAGAATAGATAATAACACCCTGTCATCTGAAGGAAGGATGATAATAGAAACCGGTCATCTGAAGAGAGAATAGATAATAACACCCTGTCATCTGAAGGGAGGATGATAATAGAACCCTGACATCTGAAGAAATGATGAAAATAAAACGCTGTCATCTGAAGAGAGAATAGATAATAACACCCTGTCATCTGAAGGAAGGATGATAATAGAAACCGGTCATCTGAAGAGAGAATAGATAATAACACCCTGTCATCTGAAGGGAGGATGATAATAGAACCCTGACATCTGAAGAAATGATGAAAATAAAACGCTGTCATCTGAAGAGAGAATAGATAATAACACCCTGTCATCTGAAGGAAGGATGATAATAGAAACCGGTCATCTGAAGAGAGAATAGATAATAACACCCTGTCATCTGAAGGGAGGATGATAATAGAACCCTGACATCTGAAGAAATGATGAAAATAAAACGCTGTCATCTGAAGAGAGAATAGATAATAACACCCTGTCATCTGAAGGAAGGATGATAATAGAAACCGGTCATCTGAAGAGAGAATAGATAATAACACCCTGTCATCTGAAGGGAGGATGATAATAGAACCCTGACATCTGAAGAAATGATGAAAATAAAACGCTGTCATCTGAAGAGAGAATAGATAATAACACCCTGTCATCTGAAGGAAGGATGATAATAGAAACCGGTCATCTGAAGAGAGAATAGATAATAACACCCTGTCATCTGAAGGGAGGATGATAATAGAACCCTGACATCTGAAGAAATGATGAAAATAAAACGCTGTCATCTGAAGAGAGAATAGATAATAACACCCTGTCATCTGAAGGAAGGATGATAATAGAAACCGGTCATCTGAAGAGAGAATAGATAATAACACCCTGTCATCTGAAGGGAGGATGATAATAGAACCCTGACATCTGAAGAAATGATGAAAATAAAACGCTGTCATCTGAAGAGAGAATAGATAATAACACCCTGTCATCTGAAGGAAGGATGATAATAGAAACCGGTCATCTGAAGAGAGAATAGATAATAACACCCTGTCATCTGAAGGGAGGATGATAATAGAACCCTGACATCTGAAGAAATGATGAAAATAAAACGCTGTCATCTGAAGAGAGAATAGATAATAACACCCTGTCATCTGAAGGAAGGATGATAATAGAAACCGGTCATCTGAAGAGAGAATAGATAATAACACCCTGTCATCTGAAGGGAGGATGATAATAGAACCCTGACATCTGAAGAAATGATGAAAATAAAACGCTGTCATCTGAAGAGAGAATAGATAATAACACCCTGTCATCTGAAGGAAGGATGATAATAGAAACCGGTCATCTGAAGAGAGAATAGATAATAACACCCTGTCATCTGAAGGGAGGATGATAATAGAAACCGGTCATCTGAAGAGAGAATAGATAATAACACCCTGTCATCTGAAGGGAGGATGATAATAGAACCCTGACATCTGAAGAAAGGATGAAAATAAAACGCTGTCATCTGAAGAGAGAATAGATAATAACACCCTGTCATCTGAAGGAAGGATGATAATAGAACCTTGACATCTGAAGAAATGATGAAAATAAAACGCTGTCATCTGAAGGAATGATGAAAATAGAACGCTGTCATCTGAAGGGTGGATAGATAATAGAACGCTGTCTTCTGAAGGGAGGATGATAATAGAACCCTGTCATCTGAAGGGAGAATAGATTATAGAACGTTGTCATCTGAAGGGAGGATAAATAATAGAACGCTGTCATATGAAGGGAGGATGATACTAGCACGCTGTCATCTGAAGGGAGAATAGCTGATAATAAACCAGAACCTCTGCACAGGGATGTGAAAAAAGTAATGAAACTTTATTAATATCGATATTTTCATTTCGATACTAATATAGTTTTACTCGATATTTTTTTTCTGATACTCTTACTGTTATTAGTACTCAAACTCCAGTATAGAACGAAACAACTTTTTTTTTGTTAATTTAGCTCATTTTAGGATTAATTGTTTACTAGGGTGGACTGTGGAGAAAGAACAAAAAAAAGATACCGTTTCAATTCTCACTCATTTTCTGCCATTTCTAGCATTCAATCTCTTCTAACTCATCATAATTCATAGCTGTTCTTTTTATAAGATTTTTATTCAATTAAATTAACTAAAAATTAACTAAATAATCTAATTATTTTAGCTTTATTTTTATCATTACAACCTGATGCCTGAAAGGTCGACGGGGTAAGTGGCGACCATTTTACCTCCCCTTACTTCATAAATATTTCGATAGCGATACCACTTACTTACTGTTATCGATACTTTTATTTCAATACTAGTAAGGTATCGATATTTTTCTTCCGATACTTTTTGTTCGATACTACATCCCTACCTATTATTACTGGAGTCGCCTCGGTAAGCGAGAAATTGCCGTGCAGACGTTCAGCTCTAACGCAATAATTATTATTATACTACTATAAAGTCACGTGGCTGACCCACTTCCAGATGAGCTAGAAACTTGAAATTTGGCGAACTTACAGCTTCTATCCTCTAACCGACGGCGGGAAAAATCCTAAAAGTTAAACCCTCCTAAAAAAAATCAAAATGGCAGCGCAACTTTAATTAAAGCATAGAGAAATGTATAATTCCTTTCTCTATGATTAAAGTCGGTGCGGACCATTCTTTGGAGGTCTCTAGTGGCTAAACGGTAAGACCTATCAAAAAACGGCTCTGGAATTACATTAGTTTACAACCACTTGTAAAGAAAACCGATTGGGGGGGGGGGGGGGGGACGCCCCCNAGTATTTAACTATACAAGGCATTATCTTAAAATACGTTTAATACTCGTATGCCAAAATAAAATCGAAAGATTCCAACAGGGCTCTTTTCCTTAACAGCCCTATATTTTTAGTAATAAAACCCAAAATATTTTTTTGTTGTTGAGAAAATGTGATATTAGTTCATTTTAAACGACTTTTTAAGCATATTTGCGGGGTTCTAATACCTGGGTTGAAGAAAAAGGGTTCTAGATTTAGCCTTCCTCTAACAAATACAGTATTTTTTTATGGGCTCACAACAGAAAAAGATAAGATATTTGAGAACAATCAGAGATATTTCCTCTTTACCTTGATATAAGACATCTTGTAATCTTCTCCATTCTTCCTTATTGATAGAATAGAGGGTGGTTGCAGGTGAAGGGTTAAAGGGAGTATAGGCTGGGCCAGAATAGAGAAGTAGTTCAGAAAACGACGCTGACCGTTGTATTTTATGCCGTGCGGTCTGACAGCGATTGGTGCTGTCTCGCTGACCGAGTTAATAAACTAGCGGTGCCAGCCTCGAATCGATCCCAGGACTATATTTCTACGAATGCACCTCGTGGCTTTTCTGGCGACGCTGCCAAGCCGTAGCTCTGTTTACAGCGGACTTGTTTCCGCTAATGAATTCAGTAAAGAACGATCTTCGTAACTTATTAAAAGCCCTTGTTGACTTTGAATCCTTAGCAGCTGTGGTTGGTTGAAAAGAGGGAAGGGGGAATTCAGCGCATGTTAGGAGAAACCTTTGATGAGCCGCTAATATGGACTTAACTCCTTGACAAAGACCTTCCACCCCTTCTTCTCTGTGCCTTGTTCGTCTCTCTCTAAGGCCAGCGTGTAATAGAGAGAAGGAAGGCACACAGAATGGGAAGCAATTGCTCCGTGAGGTTTGCCCTGGGAAGGGGGGAGGGTGAGCAGAGGACATGAAAGCGAAAGGAGGAACGCTTTAAACAGAGAAAAACTTTTTCTCCACATCGGCGCGCCTTTGAATGAGTCGCGAGCGCGTCGCGACGGCGGTGTCGTCTCACTTCACAGAAGGAAGACTCAACCGAAAAAAAAAGAAGTTTTAAAAAGAGAAGTAGTGAGTGAGAGAGAGAAAAAAATAGGAATATAAAGGAAGAGGGGGTAAAAAAAAAAAGTAGAAAAATACTTTTGTGAGCTGAGCGTTTGAAGTCTTTGTTTGCAACCAAGGAGGTTACAATGGTGAACCACCCGAGAGAGAAACTACTTCAAACGGCACCGCCAACCATCACCGCCCATCTTTTCTCTCTTACCACCCAGCCCCCACTTCCCACTACACACCAAATTCTCTCTTTTTCATTCGCTTTAAGTTTTTTTTATTCGCGGTTTTGTATCAGCAGTTGCGATGCCCCTAAGCGGAAAGCGTTTCTGAACATCAGTGTTGCCAACTTATATTTCCAAAATATAGCCAAAAGTGAGCTAAATGACTAAATGTACCGTTTTATCTGAACTTAATAACCCTAGATTTCCAAATGCTGTTTTTTTCTTTCCAAAATCATATTACA
This sequence comes from Timema poppense, assembly GCA_902141375.1. NCBI lineage: Eukaryota > Metazoa > Arthropoda > Insecta > Phasmatodea > Timematidae > Timema > Timema poppense. The sequence goes on from CABFOV010001611.1 coordinate 87,987, forward strand.
AAAAAAAAGTGTAAATTGTAAAGTGTAAAATTGTTGTAGTCAATATAATATAATTATTGTGTTTAAAATATATTGGCCCGCTTCGGTGGCCGCGTGGGGATTTCTCCCCTTGAGAAACAATTTGTGTCCACCTACTCCCGATTGGATTAAAATTTGCCCCCTCTTTAGATTTATTTCCCTCCACTTTGATATTATCCAATGTTAGCTGAAAAATGGTCTTGCGTCAAACTACAAATAACCTCTAGAGGCATCCAATTTTCAAAATTTTGCCGGGAGAATACCACTTTGAATAGCTTATAAAATAAACATCTAATTTTCTAAAAGATTCCACTCTAAATAGCTTATAGGGACATTCAAATTCCAAAAGATTTGGGGAGAAGGACGACTCCACACACACACACACACACATATATATATATATATATATTTATTATATATATTATAGAGAAGTATGATTTAAAAAGAAAGTCAGATGAGGGGCACCTCAAAATAGTATCTTCTGGGGATTCGTATTTTCAAATATTCACATGGGCTCCCCAAGATTCTCCTTTTGGCTTTGGGTTCATAGCTCCTCAAAACCCCTTTTTATTTTCTAAGCTAATTTACCCCCCAGACAAATAAGGTTTTGCCGCTACTGAAATCGAGGAGAACAAAGTGAGGGGGCCCCATGCCACTGGCCCTTGTACCGGGTCTGCCAATTATAGCCAAATTTGGCAGGACCAATCTTTGAGCCAAATGACGTGATACGTATGCAGTTTTGTGATCTGGTTTTAATTTTAAAGATGGCGACCGTACACAAAGTGCTATATCGATAGCTCATCCAAAGTAACACGAATTTAAAACTCACTATTGATAGACTGATGTCTTGAGACATTTTAACAAAGGTTATTCTCTATTAATGTAGTAATTCAGTGACGGATCTAGGGTGTGGCCGGTATGGAACGTGCCCTGAGCGCCACTTAAGGGGGTTGCCACTGAACAGTTTCTTTTTACCCAGTTGTTATAATTTCTTTTAATGTTTCATTCTAAATAAATTGTAGTTATATTAACTACTAAGGCGATCTTTTTTTTTTCTGTTTGTATAAACTAAAGAGGTAGTCCATAACTGTTTAGTATGAATATATCTACTGAGCCAGCTGTGCTCTATTCTTTGTGTAATTAATTATATTGATTAACACTAGGTGTCAGCACCGCATTGACCCTTCTCCCCTAATGGCTCTAGGCTCGCTAATCTCGCGCTTTTTCTTACTATAGCGGGGAAACTGTTCAAGCTAGAGATGGGTGAAAAGTGATTTTACGATATGAGTGAATATAGTGACTGTGATTTTAAAATATCGGTGATTTATACTAGTGATTTTTCACTGTGACTGGTATTCACAGTGTCTTGATGGACCGATATTTTTACACTTTCCAACCACGGTCAAAGCTAGTATTTATTAAGCTGCTGTTCGAGTATCGAGTATTTCTGAGTACTGGGTATTTAGTATTTACTCGAATAGTCCTATGAGTATCGGTTGGAAGGAAACTAATTACTCGGGAGTTTGGCGGCTTGCAATGAAATTCGATACTTCAAGGCCTAACATAAACTCTTTCTGTTGTCACTGACATTGACAATTGACATACAGCTACCTGATCTTCAGGTTTCATTTGGGTTTCATGTTACCTGCCTAATGTACAGTCAATACAAAAGTATGCGTTTTAAGATGTTTCATATATTCGATAAAAAGAGAAAGCAAAAAATGTTATTTAATATTTTATAGTGAAATGTTTGTAATTTGCGAAAAATGAGTCGTCCAACAAACATTATGTTAAACTTGAATACCAATATTAAAACTTATTTGATGTGCTACGAGAAACTCTTGTAATTGTGTAATTTATTTAGTGATCTGGTTTACTACAGTAAACAGTTAAAATTTATGTGACATTAAAAATGAATGGCGAATAATGGCGATTGGTTTAGAAAATGTTGTTTGGAATGCAGGTAATATATTACATTATTGTAGTGTTATTTTATTTTAAATACCGTTCATCTAATAGTAGATGAACTATACATATATTAGAAGCAAATAAATTTTGGATTAGACTATAGAATGATTAGGATCATCAACGTATAGTAAAAATTAAGGTTTATTTATATATTTTCTATTTTGTTACTTATTTTAATCAATTATTTTTAATTTTGGGTATAGGATCACCAAAAAAAGAATAAATGATTTTTTTCGTAGTCTATTTTTAAAAAGAATCCGAAATGTGATTTGCTTAATAAGCAAGCTTTTCGATTTTGTTCTTAACAACAAATATTTTGTATCGAAAACGCATGTGAATGAAACATTTAAACCATTAAAGTCATTTCTACGTATCAATCTGATACTTTTTTTTTTTAATGAGCTCTATGAGATCAATTGTTTTAAATAGAAATAGCACGTAAAACCGTTCAGTCAATAAGGTAGATTCTCAATTAGCTGGTAGAAAATAAAAAATAAAAGAATAACAAGGGCCGCAAAGCGAGTGTTTACTCGAGTGTCTAGAAGAAGCAATACTAGCTCCGTAGCTCGAGTAACTGTTGTCATCTGATGCGAGTATCTCCGATTACTGACATCTCAATCACTGATACTTTTGAGATCGAGTCACTGGGAGTAGCGGTGAGCATATGGTATCGGTGAAAAAATCAGTGATTTATCGCCCATCTCTAATTCAAGCGTCTTTCAGTCTCGGGACACACAGCCATGAAACTCTCTCGTGTGGAATATTAATAAGTGCTCAAGAAAAAAGATTAGGCCCCCCCAGCTATCAACTTATAGGTACTCTTGTCACCATTCGAAAAGGTAGGCTCATAGTTATTTAATTGTTTCTTTGTGTTTGACTGTTTAAAGCTTATGTGTACATAATCTCGCCTGTTAACAATACAAATATAATTTTGGCTCTTTGTGACGGATCTATTTCTTTGAAATAAATGAACTCTCGCTATGGTACAGTACAGTCTATTAAGAGGACAAATAACTCTGTACATAAAGTTATTAATAACTACAAAGTGTTTTTTAATTGTGTTAAATAATCTTTATAAGCGCGCGTGCCTAACCATTTTAGTTTGTATTTCATTAGAAAACCATATTAGTAAACTCGCCCCTGTGTTTCCCGACTTAAGGTTCAGTTTCACTTGCCATGTTGATAAGGCTCATAATTGCTCAGTTTTTATTGTATTATTCTGTCACGAACCTGTTGTGTGGACTGATTTTGTTTGAATGTTTCTCATTTAATTAGTTCAAGTTAATCCTCAGTCGCCATTCGCAAAGGTAGGCTCATAGTTAATTAATTGTGTTTATCTGTGTTTGATAGTTTTAAAGCTTGTGTGAAAAATCTCGTCTCTTAACACCGCACTTATAATTTTGGCTCTTTGTGACGGATCTATTTCTTTGAAATAAATGAACTCTCGCTATGGTACAGTACATTCTATTAAGAGGACAAATAACTCTGTACATAAAGTTATTAATAACTACAAAGTGTTTTTTAATTGTGTTAAATTCTCTTTATAGGCGCGCGCCTAACCATTTTAGTTGGTATTTCATTAGAAAACCATATTAGTAAACTCGCCCCTGTGTTTCCCGACTTAAGGTTCAGTTTCGTTTCCCATATAAATAAGGCTCATAATTTCTTAGTTTTTATTGTATTATTCTGTCACGAACCTGTTGTGTGGACTGATTTTGTTTGAATGTTTCTCATTTAATTAGTTCAAGTTTACTTTTGTTTATTGTACTAAAATTCACTCGGCAATGTGACCTTGATAAAGAACCGCCTTGTTAAGATTAGGGAGTTTGTAATGCAGGCAGATTCCATTGTGAACAAAGGGGAAGCATTAACAGAGTATCACAATCGAAAACTATCTTTGTTCGAAAATGAAGTCGAGTTCAAACGTAATGAGTTTGAAGTGCTGTTATCTGAGATTGTTTCGGAAGAAATTGAACATTACAATGATGATATTGTAATTCAGAATCAAGACGAAATATTTGAATTACATACGTTTTTAAATTGTAGTATAACAATGCTACTTCCCACTCCTGAACCTCAACTGAACGATTCAAGTTACTCCACGCCCAGTGGGTCTTAGGTTCAAACTACATATATACGCTTACCAAAAATTGAACTCCGACCTTCTCTGGTGATTCATCACAGTGGATGAGTTATAACAAATCTTTCAATACAACTATTCACCAAAATTCAAGCTTAACACCTGTTGAAAAAAATGTCATACCTGATGTCAACTCTAAACTCAGAGGTGCGTAATTTAATTAAGAGTCTCCCCCTTTCCGCGCCCAACTGTCAGATAGCCTACGATTTATTGTGTAGTGGTTATCACAACATAAGAAACTTAACTTCTCATATAAATAAAATCCTTGATTTGTCTCATGCCACTAGTGGATCACTAGAGAGCCTACGGAAAATGCTCAGTAGTTACGATTAAAACAGTCAAGCTCTCCACGCTATTGAACAAGACACAGCTCTCGAAGGTCCTCTATTGTTCTCACTGTTGTTGCAGAAACTCAATGGTGACACTCGACACAGGTTCAAGACCAGCCGCGGTACAAATGTAAGTTTACCGACGGTAGATAAACTAATTAAGTTTTTACATCTTGAGTCGGCCAACAATGTGAATACTACCCAGAAGTACCCGCACACTACTCAAACATCACAAGTCTCCTACTCATTGCCAAGGATGCCAGATGGCATCAAATCCACGTCCTATCAAAATCACAAGGTCACGCTATTATCCACCTCTCACACTAATTGTGTTTTTTGTAAAACTGGCACTAATTCAATTTATAGTTGTCCAGATATCAGGGTCCAAACTACTCAAAGATTTAATTTTGTAAAAGCTAATGGAATCTGTTATAATTGTCTTGGTCACTCTCACACACGGAAAAATTGTGAATCATCACGTCCATGTAGTAAATGTAATAAAAGACATCACACGTCACTACATTTGGACTCAGAACCAGTCTAAGGTCAATCAAGGTCACTCAACTTGTCCACCACACAACAACCAGAGTTCTGCACGTCAACAAACCTCAGCAAACGTATCAACTACAAATACTCCGTTTGTTGGTTTGTCACACGTACATAAGACCATACTTTTAGCAACAACTCTTGTTAATTTCTCAAAAGCTGATGGTGTCTCCCTTGTTGTTCGTGGAATTTTGGATTCTGCTGCTCAAAGTACTTTCATCACGGAACAATGTGCTCAACTGCTACAGGTTAAACGCACTCACGCCTCAAGGTCAATCAATGGTATTTCCCAAGCTCTGGTAAATACTAAAGGCCTAACTTATCTTAATATTTCGTCTCTGAATGGAAATATAATTTCCCAAAAGCATCCCATATTAATATTGGATAAAATAACTTCAGATCTTTCTTGTGCAGCCCTTTCACTTGACATAAAAAGTGAGATGGCCTCCTTTGTCCTAGCTGACCCCACATTTGACACCCATGCACTCATATATATCCTCTTAGGGGCAGACTTGTTTGCGAAAATTATGACTGGTGAGCAAAATATTCTCGGAAAAGACCTGCCCATTGCTTTTGGTACTGTTTTTGGTGTCGCACTTATGGGACCCAACCCCTGCTCTGCACCCAGTGTATCTCCAGCACATTTTAATGGTGTAACCACTCTGCTCTCTACCAATGATATAGACCTTCACTCCTCCTGGAAACTTGAAGAATCTCCACATAGTGTGGACCTCTCTAAAGAACAATTATGTGAAGATCATTTTGTCTCTACGCACACTTGAGATGATTCATTAAAGGACTCTCACCCCCTTCTTGCTGACTCGCCAAACAAGGCAAGAAATAGATTTAATGTTCTAGAACGACAATTTGCTGCTCAACCTCCATTTATACAATTGTGTGTAGACTTCCCAGAGGATTTTCTTACAGCTGGTCACATGACTGAATGCAAATCCCTCCAGATATTAACTCACCACATTAATTCTTGCCCCACCATGGAGTCATGAAATCAACCTCATCCACAATTAAGCTACGGGTCGTTTTCGATGCTAGCGCCCGCACCTCCAACTCAGTTTCGTTAAATCAGGTTTTATTACCTGGGCCTAAACTTCAAAATGATATTTGTGACGTGATCACTCACTTCCGTCTCCACCGCATAGTCTTCTCATTAGAGATTATACAGATGTACCGACAGATCTCGATACACCCTGATGATCAAACGTACCAATTGATTTACTGGCGTGATAGTCCCACAGTACCTCTTACTGTCTACTAACTAAGCACTGTCACGTATGGAATTACCTCATCCCCGTATCTTACACTAAGAACTCTCTGCCAGTTAGTGAAGGATGAAGGACACAACCACACGCGTGCATCCAAAATCTTGGAAACACAAATTTTTGTAGATGATGCAGTTTGTGGAGAATACACCATAGATGAACTTACCAATCTGTTACAATTAGGGGGCTTTGAATTACGAAAATGGTCAAGTAATGTGTCTCAACTTCTTGATCCAGTGCCACAGGACCATAGAGAAACCCCTCTATTTCCGGACACCAGCTCAACCATTGTTCAGCATTCTAGGACTCCAGTGGACACCTGACTCTGACAAATTCTATCGCATGCGATTTGTCGCGATACGGTATCTTCAACACGTACCTGCGATCTGCAATTTAAATATCTTATAATTTAAACACATTTTATCATGTTATTTAATACAGCTTTTATTTAAATATTACAGAAATCATTTTTGTTTAACTGTCGAAAAAAGTAAATGCTTAAAATTTGATTTACTTTATACACATAGATCATAATGATTTTTCCATATCGACACACACACGTATTAGCACGAATCGACAGTTAACAACTCTGTCTATTAAAAGAAAAAACAAACACTAATTATCAGACTTCAAACTCAAATTGTGCCTGGGAGCTGCTGAGCTCTTACGGACACAAGTAAAACTACTTCTAGAAAAAGAACATAAAAATAATATAATTTACAAATGGAGCATATTACTCTCTTTCTTGCACCTACAGTGCGAGGTTTATTTATTTAATTATCGCGAGGGCTGTAAATAAGCAAACTGAATGCTATTCACCGTAGCCTGCTTGCACGTGTACGGAAATAAAACAGCAACAATAAGTCAAACTAAATAAAATTTACCCAACCTTAATTTAAATTCACTAGAAATCAATTCAATAAAACGGGATCGTTACAGAGTGACATCGTCCCCAAAATTGAGCTATTTTACATTTTATTGAAATTCCAGTTCCTTGTCTTAGTTACTTATTTAGCTAAAATAACTTAAGTACAGAAATTGCACACAGATAATAAACTAAACATTATTTCCATAGCTGAATCCCGGTTGCTACGACAACCTTTGACAGCTTTTTTTTTTAGCACCGCTTCCTACTACTCGTTCAGGTTGTACGCTTATGTACTAATTAACCTAATGTTTTTTTGGATTAGGAAGGCTATATTTAAAAGAAGTGTACCAACATTTGTTTGGAGGAAGAGTGGAAAACTATTTTGGGAAACCTACCCTCAATACAACCGACCTATATTCGAACCTCGACCTCCCCATCATCGGCAGTTTAATCTACTGCGAGATTATCGCCTTAGACTGTACGGCCACCGAAGCGGGAGACAGCCACATTACTTAATAAAGAATGGAAGGGTGACTCAAGCTCACCTTCACTTCATCTCCCAAGGGCAGATAACCCGGTGTTGCCCGCACACGCGTGTGATGTGACCCCCAACCATCTGCTATTGATTGCTCTCAGGTTAGTGCGTGCAGGTCACGCGCGTGCATGGGACGTCGAGACGCGTCCAGGTAACACACCAATACGACTTGAACATGATTCACACAGTTTAATTAAATTATATTAATTAGTTTGATTGTAGTAAAATACTTCCCGCTTCAGTGGTCGAATGGTCTAAGGCGTCACTCCCGCAATATATTGGACTGCTATTGACGAAAAGTTTGGGGTTTGAATCCCGGTTGAATGTACTAAGCGTGGTTTTTCTTATTTGGTATTCCACCCTTTCTCCACGCCAATGAGGGTACATTTCTACAAATTTAATGATACTAATCCCTAACACATTACCGTAATTTGTACACATGCGTATAATCCAATATGTACTAAGACGCGGTGCTAAAAATAAAAAATAAATGGTGGTACATATTGCCAACTAACCGTGAAGAAATATACATCCTCGAGGACTACTGCTTTTATAGAATCCATGGATAATTTAGAGGAACAGGAGAAGAAAGAGGAATTTTAAGGTATTGTATTAGGATTAGCTTAGAGCGAGAACGAGGGATGATTAGAAATGTGAGACGGAAAATTTCCTCTATATTTTTCCATAAAAAATTTCAATTATGATTTCTATAAAATAATTTCAACTAATCAAATGGATGATAATAATAATAATAAAAGTAATAATAATTAGTTAATTAGTTCGTTTAGATAAATTTTATACTAAAAAAATATACGATAAATTTTCATTAAAATAAATAAATCTAACATTCTAAAACTAGAACCTATCCAACAAGAAGTAGAAGTATATATTTGGACCCTTTGAAAACAAATTAATGCTCTTTTGTTGAAGGAATAATTGCCACATCAGCACACGAAAACATTCCGAAAACAACAAGGAATGTCTTTTCAGGTCGACAAAACAAATGCGCTTACACATTAAAGCAAGGGACCAGAACCGTAGATCATTCCAATAACAATAAACAAAACTAACGCCTCATATATTTATCTTGATAGAACCGTTTAAAATAAATGTAGTGTAAACAAACAAATTAATTAACTGCACGTAGGGGTGTACCCGTCACATGGGTGGAAGAACGTTAGTGACCAAAAGTGAGCTCAAACAAATACACGTGCGGTGAAATAAAACATTAATAAAACAATAGCAAGGCTGGAGGACGTTCTTCTTTAGAGTTCGTGCACAATATTTATAGTTATTTGGAAATTATTTCACGTATCAATAGAAGTTTCATCATCATTAAGTTATAGTTAGTAGAGGCTGGATTTTTATGTAATTACATATTTCAATTCTGCCAGCTAGGAATATGAAAAACGAATTTTAGGAGAATTAGGTTGTATTTTCAGCTATGATTTTAAATACTTTTCATAGTATACTAAATTCTACAAATTTACGAATACGTTACATATGAATACATATTTTGCGTGTTTTTATCCTATTATTTTTTATGTATTTATTGGGTAAAATGTTTCTAAAGGATGTATCACTAATTTTCATTCCACCTTTAATTTTGATAAGGAATGTATCCAGTGAAGAGATGGCATTGAGCAAAGTCCAAGTCATGTGTGCTGGATTGTCAGAGAGGATTTCATTTGCCGTAACTTAACTTTGTGTTTGACAATTCTCGTGCTGTGAGGGGGGTTGGGGGATGAGGTGGGGAAGACGTTGCCAAATATTGGCTTCAGCAGCGAGTCTCTAGCGTGGCGTGGCAGTTGTAAACACAAGTCAATGAGTTGTAGAATCAATAATTATTGGATCTGGTGATTTTCACGCTGTTCTTTAAAGTCCCGGTAAGATAGCAGAAAAACATTCATTTCTAAAAATAAATTAACCCTAAACTTTCTGTGATTATTAGGAGAAAAATCGTAGAAATTGAATGTATATACTTGGACTAATTCGGCTCGTAGCTTTTACGTTAAAAAATTAATAAAAAGGCCGAAAACTGGTATTTTCAATTTTAAGTTGTGAATTTTTTTCGGAAAAAAATAGCCCGTGATAGAGTGTAAAAGACAATAAAAATAGTCCTGGTAGATTGAAATCGGTTCACAACTTTGTCAATAAAAAATCAGAATCGTGAAAAATTGACATTTTTGACATTTAATTACTGGCGTTATAATTGTCGCAGAACTTGTTTCGGAGCTTAAATTGTAGTTATTGTTGGTTCCTACCTATAATAAAAATTTCGTGCAAAAATAATCATAACTTTTTGCGGAAATCATGAGTATGTAAAAACAGGTGTTTCTGAAAAATGGCTTGGAAGTGGCCAATAATGGTCATAGAGTGATTTTTCAAAGCGCTGTTTGTTCGCAAAGACTTTATATACAACCCCCATATAATGAAATGTTAGCAGGGTTTGATTTAATACCTAAAAACGCCTCTGAAAACCGGTGTGTTTGTTGCTTCGGGCACTTGGGCGAGCGAGCGGAGGAAAAGTGGTGACGTGGTGGGGGAAGCCTCTCTGGCAGCCATGCTTCGAGCGTTTTAAAGTGGGGTATCTCGCCGAAATATTAATAATGGGCATATTATTGTCGCATAAGAAGCAAATGGTGAACGGCTATTTTTGACGATTCACACTGGCCTTGTATTATTTGCCATTTTTAATTTTTAATCAGGTGACCTGGCGGTCTAGGGGTAAGGTGTCAGACTTCTGTGCTGGCGGCCGGGGTTCAATCCTCGGTTCCGGCACAGATATCAACTACAAATACTCCGTTTGTTGGTTTGTCACACGTACATAAGACCATACTTTTAGCAACAACTCTTGTTAATTTCTCAACAGCTGATGGTGTCTCCCTTGTTGTTCGTGGAATATTGGATTCTGCTTCTCAAAGTACTTTCATCACGGAACAATGTGCTCAACTGCTACAGGTCAAACGCACTCGCGCTCCAAGGTCAATCAATGGTATTTCCCAAGCTCTGGTAAATACTAAAGGCTTAACTTATCTTAATATTTCGTCTATGAATGGAAATATAATATCCCAAGAGCATCCCATATTAATATTGGATAAATAGCTTCAAATTTTCCTCGTGCAGCCCTTTCACTCGACATAAAAAGCAAGATGGACTCCTTTGTCCTAGCTGACCCCACATTTGACACCCCTACACCCATAGATATCCTTTTAGGTGCAGACTTGTTTGCGAAAATTATGACTGGTGAACAATATATTCTCGGAAAAGACCTGCCCATTGCCTTTGGTACTTTTTTTGGTGTTGTACTTATGGGTCCCACCCCCTGCTCTGCACCCAGTGTACCACCAGTACATTTTAATGGTGTCACCACTCTGCTCTCTACCAATGATATCGACCTTCACTCCTCCTTGCACAACTTTTGGAAACTTGAAGTACCTCCACATAGCGTGGGCTTCTCTAAAGAACAATTATGTGAAGATCATTTTGTCTCTACGCACACTCGAGATGATTCATTCAAGGACTCCCACCCCCCTATCGCTGACTAGCCAAGCAATGCAAGAAATATATTTAATATTTTAAAACGATTTGCTGCTCAGCCTCAATTCAAACAATTGTATGTATACATCATGGAGGATTGTCTTACAGCTGGTCGGACTCCAAAACCATGTCAAGTGTAAGATTAGAAGCAGTGAAGCCCGATAAAAGTACCTTGATAAAAAAAGGTCTAATTAAAGTTATCTAGGGCTTGATAAGCGATGAAAACGACACCAGTGGAACAAGAAGGGAAGCAAGGTAGTTGTACAGGTTCATGCTAAATTACGATATTCTGACTTTTCTAGGATTTTGGAACAAAGTACTCATTTGCATTGACTGTGTTCAAAAGAGGCTGAAGGATCTTAGCAAGAACTTCCATGATGCTGCCCTGGATTTGAAATCCCTTCGAGATAATTTTCATGAAAAAGATAAGTGTTGTTCAGTGAGTTACTCAAAGAAGGATTCGATCTTTGTCACGAATGTGATGTTAACGTTGAAAGACGTCAGAGACGCAATAAACGAATGCTGGTGAGATCTCGTGATAACCTAGGTTAACAGCTAACAAGGAAATGAGAAGAGACATGAAGGGTATCAACTCGACCGTCTTCACAGAGAATTAGATGAAAGGTTTTCTCATTTGTAAGGCATTGATGCTAAATTTGGCTTTATTCTCTTTATAAAAGGACTGTGTTTCGAAGACAATATTATGGACCTAAAGCAGATGTGAGAAAATTTGGGCAAATTCTATAGCTGTGATGTTGATGGATAGCAGCTTTATGAAGACATTTAGAATGTAGAATGTTGCTATCAAGCTGGGCCAACATGAAAATATCAAGACCTGAAGAGCTTCTAGAATGTATTGTTCAGTATGGAGACGAGAGCGTTTTTCCCATATTCGCATTGCTGTTCAGATAATGCTAACCATCGTAGTTTCCATCCCCATACGTGAGAGATTGTTCAGCAAGCTGGAACTAATACTTTCCTATCTAAGAGCCTCCATGGGGCAAAGAAGAATGTGTGAGTGTAGATTGCTGAGTGAAGAAAGAGAAGAAACAGAAAAAACTGGCTTTTAGCATATCATTGATGAATTTGCTTCACTTAAACAAGGAGCTGGCATTAGTAATTTTATTATAGTGCTATAAAGTACTAAATAAAGTATTAAAGAACTTGACTTAATTTTGATCTGATATTGTGGTAGAGTTGTTTAAAAGATGGGTGCCAGGTATTACTTCAAATCCAAGTATAAATTAAAGAAGTCCACCGAACCAGTACTTATTTTTTTCGAATCTGCTGCTATTCACGTTGCTATCATGGATTGTTTTTCATAGTAGCATGCTACATTAGCAAATATCAAGGAATAAGTTCAATATTGACCTTGGTTTTATCGACTGAGTAATCGATACTCATCATTACGATCGAGCCACTAGGGACATGTACCCTAGCATTTTTATTAATTCTCTTAGTTATGGGTGCTAGCACCACAAGTACTCACGTTATTACGTTATGGTTCTTATCGCTAACAGAAGAATGGCACTTTTATATTATTCTGTTATCCATGGCCCAACTGCTCAGCTGTTGATGTGAGGGGAAATACATATACATGCTCCTTGAGCTGTGAATTTCTGTTTGGTCTTTAAGATTAACTGTATTCTAGTATCACATTCCATTAGATTTTCATTTCGGTCTTGTATTTATTATGAACTCTGCTCTCTACCAATGATATCGACCTTCACTCCTCCTAGCACAGATTTTGGAAACTTGAAGAACCTCCACATAGCGTGTGCCTCTCTAAAGAAGAACAATTATGTGAAGATCATTTTGTCTCTACGCACACTCGATAGACCCTATGTATTACGACTCCCATTCAAGGACATGTGAAATGTATGATGATAATCAATTAATGATTTGGAACCATTTTAAGGAAGGTAATAAATAACTTATAAACTAGTCATTTTTTTACTTTTCACTATAAAAGAGAACCGATTACTATTTTTTTTTAATCCCACCACTTATCATATCAGCATACGACTTGAAACTAACTTAAATCTTTAAAAAAACAAAACAAAAAAAACCATCCAGCCCCCAGCCATTAATTCATCACTGTGAAAGAGTAAACTCCCATTTAAACAATGATACATTTTTTGGTCATGCCAGCAATCGATTCCGGGCTAAAGTATTTGAATATACTACAGTTATTTTTGTAGTCTTAGTAGAAGTCGCATTAGTTTATACTTTTAAAAACACTTCGCAAGTAAGCTTTCAAAATATATATGGCTTGTACTTAAAGTTTCGTGGGTTTTAAGAATTAATTTTAAACCAACTTAGTACTATGTTGTAAAGTAGATTTTTTCCAACTTTTCTTTCATGTTTTTTTCCAAATGAATTATCACAACCACTTTTTTTTTAAACCCATTCTAAGGCGATTGTTTGTAAAAAAAAAAGTCAGAAAACTTCAAAATAACCACTACAAAGTTCTTTGCGATTCCCTGCGTTTCAAATTAGACTTTTTTTTATTATTTTTCTGAAACATTTTAAAAGAGAAATCTAGTAATTAAAACACGCCATCCCTGGAACTTAGGCAGCCCACGATACATTTGTGGTATTATGTTTGCAGGCTTGCAGGCGAACATGTTACAATAGTTTCCTTTCCATTAGAGGATTTAACACAAACTTTTAAACACAAAATTATTTTAAACATTGTCCTATAAACAATTTAATATGAAATAGCATATCAATATTAGTATATATGTTGAGGTGAAATGAATATAATAATTGGTTTTAACTTCAAGCTAAGAAATTCTGGTCAGACACTAAAAAAAATCTATATGAACTTCATTAAATATTGTTTTCAAACATTTTGGAACAAATTTTACGAAATTGAATGTATTAAAAAAATGTAAGGACAGTCTACTTAAATTAGTAATATAGGGCGTAAGTATAGCCATTGGTGTCTCTTTAATAATGAATTGTTTTAATTATATTTTCCCGAAAAAACATCAATAAAATGCATTCATTAATTTTTCTTTGAAATAAATTGAATTAAAGTTTTAATTCTGGTTGTAAGTCTAACACAGTCATTTGAACACAAAGTAGCTATCACTATCTCATATAACATATTTGTGTTCCAAGCATAGTCATCTGAATACACAGTAACTATCACTATCTCATATAACATGGTTGTGTTCCAAGCAGAGTCATCTGAATACAAAGTAGCTATCAATATATCATATAACATATTTGTGTTCCAGGCAGAGTCATCTGAATACAAAGTAGCTATCACTATCTCATATAACATATTTGTGTTCCAAGCAGAGTCATCAGTTCCAAGCAGAGTCATCTGAACACAAAGTAGCTATCAATATCTCATATAACATATTTGTGTTCCAAGCAGAGTCATCTGAACACAAAGTAACTATCACTATCTCATATAACATATTTTTGTTCCAAGCAGAGTCATCTGAATACAAAGTAGCTATCAATATCTTATATAACATAGTTGTGTTCCAAGCAGAGTCATCTGAACACAAAGTAGCTATCAATATCTCATATAACATGGTTGTGTTCCAAGCAGAGTCATCTGAATACAAAGTAGCTATCAATATCTCATATAACATAGTTGTGTTGCAAACACAGCCATCTGATTACAAAGTAGCTATCACTATCTCATATAACATAGTTGTGTTCCAAGCAAAGTCATCTGAATACAAAAGTAGCTATCACTATCTCATATAACATATTTGTGTTCCAGGCAAAGTCATCTGAATACAAAGTAGCTATCACTATTTCATATAACATATTTGTGTTCCAAGCAGAGTCATCTGAATACACAGTAAATATCACTATCTCATATAACATATTTGTGTTCCAAGCAGAGTCATCTGAATACAAAGTAGCTATCAATATCTCATATAACATAGTTGTGTTCCAGGCAGAGTCATCTGAATACAAAGATAGCTATCACTATCTCATATAACATATTTGTGTTCCAAGAAAAGTCATCTGAATACACAGTAACTATCACTATCTCATATAACATATTTGTGTTCCAAGCAGAGTCATCTGAATATAAAGAAGCTATCACTATCTCATATAACATAGTTGTGTTCCAGGCAGAGTCATCTGAATACACAGTAGCTATCACTATCTCATATAACATATTTGTGTTCCAGGCAGAGTCATCTGAATACAAAGTAGCTATCAATATCTCATATAAACATATTTGTGTTCCAAGCAGAGTCTTCTGAATACACAGTAACTATCACTATTTCATATAACATATTTGTGTTCTAAGCAGAGTCCTCTGAATACAAAGTAGCTATCAATATCTCATATAACATATTTGTGTTCCAAGCAGAGTCATCTGAATACACAGTAACTATCACTATCTCATATAACATATTTGTGTTCCAAGCAGAGTCATCTGAATACAAAGTAGCTATCAATATTTCATATAACATAGTTGTGTTCCAGGCAGAGTCATCTTAATACAAAGTAGCTATCACTATCTCATATAACATATTTGTGTTCCAGGCAGAGTCATCTGAATACAAAGTAGCTATCAATATACTCATATAACATAGTTGTGTTCCAAGCAGAGTCATCTGAATACAAAGAAGCTATCACTATCTCATATAACATAGTTGTGTTCCAAACACAGCCATCTGAATACAAAGTAGCTATCACTATATCATATAACATATTTGTGTTCCAAGCAGAGTCATCTGAATACAAAGTAGCTATCACTATCTCATATAACATAGTTGTGTTCCAAGCATAGTCATCTGAATACAAAGAAGCTATCACTATTTCATATAACATAGTTGTGTTCTAAACACAGCCATCTGAATACAAAGTAGCTATCAATATCTCATATAACATAGCTGTGTTCCAAACACAGTCATCTGAATACAAATTAGCTATCAATATCTCATATCAATATCTTATATAACATAGTTGTGTTCCAAGCAGAGTCATCTGAATACAAAGTAGCTATCAATATTTCATATAACATAGTTGTGTTCCAAACACAGTCATCTGAATACAAAGTAGCTATCAATATCTCATATAACATAGTTGTGTTCCAAACACAGTCATATGAATACAAAGTAGCTATCAATATCTCATATAACATATTTGTGTTCCAAACACAGCCATCTGAATACAAAGTAGCTATCAATATCTCATATAACATAGTTGTGTTCCAAACACAGCCATCTGAATACAAAGTAGCTATCACTATCTCATATTACATAGTTGAGTTCCAAACACAGTCATCTGAATACAAAGTAGCTATAAATATCTCATATAACAGTTGTGTTCCAAACACAGTCATCTGAATACAAAGTAGCTATCACTATCTCATATAACATATTTGTGTTCCAAACACAACCATCTGAACACAAAGTAGCTATCAATATCTCATATAACATATTTGTGTTCCAAACACAGCCATCTGAACACAAAGTAGCTATCACTATCTCATATTACATAGTTGTGTTCCAAACACAGTCATCTGAATACAAAGTAGCTATCAATATCTTATATAACATAGTTGTGTTCCAAGCAGAGTCATCTGAATACAAAGTAGCTATCAATATTTCATATAACATATTTGTGTTCCAAACACAGCCATCTGAACACAAAGTAGCTATCAATATCTCATAGAATAAAGGTATTCAAATATGGTCCATGGGTCATATCCAGTCCATCGCGCGATTATACCTGGGCCACTAACCAATACTTTTTAATACATATAAAAATATATCGTCCATAAGTAAGTCCAGGTGATATGTTGATATGTGATCTAAATTCGTATCTTATATAACTAATGATGTTCTAATTTTTTAATTTTATGTTGATACAATGGACCATTAAATAAACTTTATTTAAATTTGCTTGAGATATTTTAGTTTTAAGGAAAATAGGCTTGGAATTTAATGACAACTTTTCTCTTCATTTTAAAAGTCTCTCATCTAAGGTCACTATGCTCATAACTGATATTCAACAACGGTTGATAACACCATATATAAAAAAATAAACTCTATGTTTTTACTGGAGAGATGTTGATTTATTTTGACTAAAAGCTGTTTTGCGATAGAAAAAACTGCAAAAATACTGCCCTTAACTCGTTCCCTACATTACCACCATAAATTAATCCTTCTACACAATGCCAGGGCCACCTCGAGCATAATTTTGAGCCCAGGCAAACCTTGGTTTGCAAATCTTCACTGCAAGCAACGAGTATTTCACATTCAATCATCCTTAAAAAAAACACCCTTTGTCTCCAACTGTGCTTAGGTCAGTTCACTGATGGCTGTCTTCTAAAATTCTAGGAATAACATTTACATTTTAATTTAGATGCATGAACCTCGACTAATATTTTGGTCTAACAAAGGGGGTAGGCCCTGCTTTCTCCCATCTCTATTGCTACGCCATTGGTCTCTTGCTAAGTCATGCATGAACATTTATCGTTTGCAGAAAGTAAAAACATGACAATATAATGTCAAAGCTAAGCCTTTTAAAAATTGTGCGATCGCCATTTTCTCTCGTGGGATTATTTAATTAAAACGGCTATAAAATTCACATTGACTTACCAGTCAATACTGTATGGCACAAGAAATATTCGACTTAAAAGAAATCCTTCATGCTAAAGTTAAAGCCACACCACAATCTATTACAGCTATCTAGATAGCTTGCTGCTTCAGTCCGTAGGGTGTAAAAACCACAGTTCATTGGCCAGTGTTTAAGGGTTGAAAAAAAGGGTGTGGGAGGTTTGTAGCCCCCATAAACATTGTGCAATGTCATTAGTACCTTCCTAGCTGTGTTTGCTGTTTACAAGTGGCATTTGAAGATTATTATTGTAGTCGCCCGCTTCACTCGTCCTTTGGGGCGGCTCTGCAACACGTGCGACTTGGTCGCGACCAGAATGGTGGTTCAACCACTATAATATTATCGCATCTTACGATCTTCTCCAATGGACCTACGTGATTTTAACCGACATATATCAGCCCGTGACTTATAAGATTAACAAGATTCTAGAAAATACACAAAACCTCGGCCTTACAATAAACACTGTGAAAGGGGAATCCCAAATTTCACCAAAACCTGCTTCAGTGGCCGCATGGTCTAAGGCATCAATCACGTGTAGACTAGACTTCCGGTGATAGGGAGATCGGGAGTCGAATCTCAGTTCTGTATACTGAGGGTGGCTTTCCTAAATGGTTCTCCACTCTTCCTCCACGCATATGTGGGTACACTTCCTCTAAATTAAACCTACCTAACTCATTAGCGTAATTAGTGCATATACTTATAGCCTGAACATACGCGTACTAAAAAAATCACTAATTTTTTTTTCGGCCACGCCGGAAATCAATCCCGGAATCCTTTTCTCAGTATGCATACGCGCTACCGACTTCTAAAGTGTCGGATCATTGGATAGCAAGACACGGGATGTAAAAAACAACTATATCTAGGGATTCTTTGTTCTTCAATGATTTTGATCAGGATCTAAGAGTCTTAACCCATTTAGCCAATGGAAATACCATAAAGCCAAATGTTCAGGACGTGATGGAGGAAGAAGTGGCCCAATTTCAGAGCCGTGTGCCACAGCTTTGGTGACGTCTGAATGCCCGTTTTGCTCTGACTCAGACTTGTGTGTGTGTGTGTGTGTGCATACAGTACACGAGAGGGTGTGCATGTGCACCCTTTGCCTTTGCCATTCCCTTTTCTTTCTGCCTTTGTAATATTCCTGAGGCTCCTTTGTGAGCTTTTAGTCTCCTGTTTATATGACTGAGAGAGGAAGTATAGACTAGGTGGTGGGAGGGGTGGGCTACTAAAGTAAAGAGGGCGAGATCAAAAACAATGCCATCAATCAGCACAAACAAAAGCTTTATTTCTCCCTGTGTGTTTTGCGTGGTGAGGAGTACAGGGTTCTTCTCAAGAGAGGCCACTTTGTGCTCAATTTCGGGACGACCACAAAAGATGAGACAAAACAGTTGGTTGTTTCCTCAACCCCATTCTTAGGGTACTTTTGTTGTCCTCTCCCTTATCATCATCATCATCATCATCATCATCATCATCATCATCCTGGTCCGCCTGATCTATTGCGTCATCAACGTAGGACGTACTCACTCTTTTATCGGTCTATTTCTAACCCCTCTTGAGGGAAAGTTATTGCGATTGTTCACTTCTATTGGTCTCCCTCCATCTCCAGAACTTGACCGTAGCCACAATCGTGGACATTTAGTACTTCAGACATTGAGACATTGGTTCGGAGCCCATAGAAGTCAATATTTATATTAATATGGTGGGACGTCAGGTATTACAAGTCAAGTTGGTTTGGGTAATTTTTTTAATGTGAGGTTTTTATCGTACGCCTTCTGAGCCAACTGGCCATATTTATTTGAGTTTTAAGCATACCATAATTACGCTAATGGGACAAGGAAGCTATAATTTGAAAAGAAATGTACCCGCATTTGCGTAGAGGTAGATTCATAAACCATTTATGTAAAAACATCCTTAGTAGCCTATACCCTACTGGTATTCGAACCCCAATCCTCATCACCAGGTACAGTCCAACATTAGAGTGACGCGTTGGACCATGTGACCACCAATGTGGGTAGCGAACAACTTACAAACAAACTTAATTCTTGAACAGACACAAAACCCAGTCCCCCGGTCGTGAATTCATCACTGTGAAAATGGGACCCCTAATTTCACTAATGATAAATTGTCCAGCCATGCCGGGAATCGAACCTTCTACCTACGGAACTAAGGTTTAGATTTATAAAGTGACCTAAGAATTCTAAAAAAATGTGAGCAAAAAGTATTCTTAATAAATACACACAACTAAAACAGACACGCACTTTAAAAACACAAGACTAAATCAAACACGCACTTTACAAATGTACACTAAAAATACATTTGCAATAAACACACTATCTGCTAAATATAGTAATGATTTACAAGCATCTGTCTTAGAAGTAATAGCTACCCCCACCAAATGCATAGCCGCTAGTTTGTTATAAGGGGGCAGAACAGCGTATGGAGGATTTACAATACCTTAGAATTTTTATAACGACCAAATTGCCGTGTGCAACACATAAAAGCAAAGCTTTACACCAAAATTACTGCAAAAATTACCTCTTATATATTGGAATAAGATACGTACCACAGTTGAAGAATTCAATATTACTCTGAGAAATCTCAGAAGCAACATTGTGCTCACCGTATTGCTCTCAGGAGATTTCCGACAAACTCTACCGGTCATTACGAGAGTCTAAAGAGCTGGCGAGGCCTGAAAAGATCCTACATATGTCCAGACGTTGTGGAACTTTCCGTCAATCAACATGCGCATCCTCCTGTGTAAGGATAAAAACTAAACTTATTTTTCGATATATTTGTTGAAACTCGTCATTGGAGTCTTGGCAGAGCATGAAATCAAGGCGTCTTTAAATAACTCCCAAATATGCGTCGTTGTCAAGGATATTAAGGAATTAGTCCATTTTATTTATCTCGATATATTTGTTCTGTAAAACAAACCTCTTTAATGTTTCCAGGAGCAAGAGATCTAGCTCAAAAAATGAACCAGCCAGTAAAATTAACAAATGTATTTTAGATCAGTCCGAAACACCACCCCATGTCCATACGTTTTATCCTCCCTATTTTTTTTAAATTCTCGTAACCCATTCGGCTTACACATCCACATTATTCAATACAAATTTGAGTAGACATTATTTTGCTGTATAGTTTGAATCCACCTAGCTTGTGTAGTAACCCACGACTACATCAGACTTGACCTTCTAGACTAAATGCATGCAATATCCTATATAGGTGTGCCATCCTCACAGCACAAGGACAAACCCTGAAGGTGGCAGGCGTTGATCTCAGTGGCAAGTATTTCTCATAAGAACAAACTTTGAAGGTGGCAGGTGTTTCTCACAAGGACAAATCCTGAAGGTGACAGGCGTTGATCTCCGTAGCAAGTATTTCTCACAAGAACAAACCCTGAAGGTGGCAGGCGTTGATCTCAGTGGCAAGTATTTCTCATAAGAACAAACTTTGAAGGTGGAAGGTGTTTCTCACAAGGACAGACCCTGAAGGTGGCAGGTGTTGATCTCCGTAGCAAATATTTCTCACAAGAACAAACCCTGAAGGTGGCAGGCGTTAATCTCAGTGGGAAGTATTTCTCACAAGAACAGACCCTGAAGGTGGCAGGTATTTTTCACAAAGAACAAACCCAGAAGGTGGCAGGTGTTTCTCACAAGGACAAACCCCGAGGGTGGCAGGTGTTTCTCACAAGGACAAATCCTGAAGGTGGCAGGTGTTGATCTCCGTAGCAAGTATTTCTCACAAGAACAAACCCTGAAGGTGGCAGGCGTTAATCTCAGTGGGAAGTATTTCTCACAAGAACAGACCCTGAAGGATGGCAGTTTTTTTCCCAAAGGACAAACCCTGAAGGTGGCAGGTGTTTATCACAAGGACAAACCCCAAAGGTGGCAGGTGTTTCTCACAAGGACAAATCCTGAAGGTGACAGGCGTTGATCTCAGTGGCAAGTATTTATCACAAGGACAAACCCTGAAGGTGACAGGTGTTTCTCACAAGAACAAACCCTGAAGGTGGCAGGTGTTTCTCACAAGGACAACTATACGTGATGTATTCCCGTGATAGTTTTAGCAGAAACCTGTAACTGTTAAGTCCTGATGATAGTTCTAGCAGCAACCTCTAACTATTAACTCCTGATGATAAAACCACTAACGGTGTTTACAAAGATGCCATGCCTTTAATTTTGCTAATTTATTTCTTCCAATTGATGAACATATTTTTTATTTCTAATCTTAAAACAGAAATAATTAAATACTCTATATTATTTTTTTAAATCTGAAGATACATCTAGAGTGCTCTATTACAAAGTTCAAATTTTGGTAATCTTTACAAAATAAGTTGCATGATTTCTTCTCTGCACGGGATAAGAACTCTCGGATTGGAAACTTTATTGTTTTAATGGATATGTTTTTGAAACTGACACTAACGTGAGCGAAGCGGCGGGTAAAAGCTAGTTAGAAATAAAGAAATCCACATGGTCAAATTTTAAACATAAGCATAACGTCTCAGAGTAGTCTCGGTTGTCGGTGTGACTTGCAGGAATACAGTAGGAATGCGAGAGGATATGTAGATATACAGTATGAGTGTGAGAGGACATGTAGATATACAGTATGGGTGCGAGAGGACATGCGGAGATACAGTATGAGTGTGAGAGGACATGTGGAGATACAGTATGAGTGTGAGAGGACATGTAGATATACAGTATGAGTGTGAGAG
>CABFOV010001612.1:9119-61763 GCA_902141375.1 Timema poppense
CCCCTCACCCCCACTTTGACAATCTAATAAATTGTCCTTCTTTGAAATGTAGGCACTATTTGATTTGCCATTCATTGTATTTCATAATATTAAAAATCTTTTAACATTTTAAATACTCAATGATAAATGTAAATAAGAGATGGCACCTTAGACTATTTCAAAATTCAACTAGTCCCTAAGGTGCGGCAGAAGGGAGCGCGAGTAATTTTACAGTTTTTATAGTATTACATTTTTTTAGCCAAAATAAATCAAATATTTCTCCGGTAGCAACATAGAGTTTAGTTTTCTGCACATGTTAATATCAAAATAGCTTGAATATCTGTCAAGGGTGTCCTGGAATTTTGTCAAAACTTTTTCTCTTTATTCAAATAGTTTTGACCAAATTCTAGGACACCCTTGAAAGATATTCACGATCTCTTGAAACTATCATGGGCAGAAAACTATTTTATTTGTTGCTACTGGAGAAATATTTGATTTATTTTGGTCAAACAAATGTAATGCTATAAAAACTGTAAAATTACTCGCGCTCCCTTCTGCCGCACCTTGAGGACGTTGCTGACCTGTGACGTCACGGCTGGTCAAGATAGGATTTACCTTGTTGATGAATTTACGTTTTACTCGGCAATTTTTAAAGATATAACGTTGAAACAGAAACCATAAATTCTTAAAAAATTCTAAAAATAATTCTATAGTGTCACAACATTTTTATTTACATTTT
Organism: Timema poppense; assembly: GCA_902141375.1. NCBI lineage: Eukaryota > Metazoa > Arthropoda > Insecta > Phasmatodea > Timematidae > Timema > Timema poppense. The sequence continues at coordinate 9,838 of CABFOV010001612.1, forward strand.
TAAGAGGTTTTTTTGTAAACGTAATTTTTATAAATTATATACAACTTAGGTTATTTGGCTTGGTTACGAAAATGAACTTTAGAAATCTTCCTGCTAGGATGAAGATTAAAAATATCCGTAGTAGCAGATTTTTTATATAATAAGAAACATGAAAGAGGTAAAATTAAAAAGTAACTAAATGTTTTCAAGGAGAAAATATTAAAGAGACTGTGTAAACTCGTCAGAGGAAGAGGGAAACAGTTTTCAGCACATAAACAAGAGCCCTCTCAGGGTGTATTTCTCATTTTCTTCCCTCTCTTTCTATTTCATACAATGGCGTCTGAGTGTGATGAGCAACTGCTCTTTGTGGCATTTTAGGACTAGGTAAAACCATAAAAGACGGTGAGAATTACATATCAGAACATCGCTATCGTATTTACATTGATCAATTAAAACGACCAATACTTTTGCGGACTAATGTGTTCTATTAACATTATCTAAATCAGATCAATCAGTTAGGTTAGAGGACCTAAAGCATTACATTGTAAGTGACAGCCGTTTAATTTACATAGATATCAAAACCAGTTCATCGCTAAAAAATTGTTTTATTTCCATGAGCTATATAAAACAAATCATTCTACAATTAGGTTAGAGGAGACTCTATACGGTTCGAGTAAGAGACTGTACCTACAAACGGCCATCATTTAATTTGATTTTAAAATACTCAACAAACAATCTGCTGGTTTATTTACAAAATCTTGACTGCATAGTTATTTATTTTATTTATTTTTTGGTTGACCCTACTAATAATTAGTTTTTTCATACTCTCCTTAATTCATCAAGCCAAATTTAAATGACGCTGCAGTATTATATATTCAGTTCAAGGGGGGAGGGAGGTGGGTTTGAAGACAATAAAAGAACAGTGTTTTTGAAGTTTTTATGGCAACACTATTTTTTTTGGGCTAAAATAAATAAAATATTGCTGCAGTACAAATATAGATATTATTTTTCCTCCCTTGATGATATCAACAGTTGTTGAATATCTGTTATGAGTATAACGGCATTATCTAACAAACTTTTTTAAATTGAGATAAAAAGTTGTCACTAAATTCAAGGACACCTTAGACAGATATTCAACAACTGTTGATATCAACACGCGAACAAAATTAAAATGTAATTATGTTTGTACTGTTTTGTTATGTTTGATTTATTTTGGTCAAAAAATTGTTTTGCCATAAAAACTAAAAAACACTATATTTTCCTCGCATCCCCTTCCATCCCAACTTAAGGTGATAGATTTATTAAAGCGATTATTCTACTTTATTATTCACAGTGTAACCACCTTCAAGTACCAGAAATAATATTCAGGAAGGTTACAAGAGAATAACAGTATTTTATTTTATTCAAATATACAGGAAGTACAATGATCGATTACCAAAATAATCACATATGGTATGACGTAATGAGATATAGGCATTGATATGTATCATAACACATTCGTCGGAGTAGGCTGTCAATATCGCAAACATTATTATCACCCATAGCTATTCATGAGAGATGATTTGGTCCATAACGTTTAAATTAGAAACATTTTCATGATTTGACATAGAATTTCACTAAAGGTGAAATTTGACTAGAAAGACTAGAATTTGAAACATCAGAAGCGGATTTACACTATAGGCCCACTAGGCACGGGCCTAGGGGTGGCAAATTTTGGATAAAATTATTTTTATTTTTTGTTTTTAATAATTACGTTTATATGCCTGATTTTATTTCGTAAAAATCTTTTCTCGAATACTAACTTCCACTACCCCCCAACTTCTCTTTCCTCTGAAACCTCATAAAACCATTGGGGAAAAATGAGGGGGGGGGGAGCGAATATTATAACTGTGCCTAGGGGCGCAAAAATTTAAAATCCACCACTGTGAAACATTAACATAATTCAACAAATTTAATTAAAGGTGAAATAGACTGAAAGGTTAGAATTCTAAGCTTTAACATGATTCAACAAATTGTTTTCTTATGGTGAAATCGACTAGAAAGATTAGAATTTAACACATTAACATAATACCTCATAGCTATCACCGTTGAGGTACGACGTTAAGAAAATGGAATAGTGATAAGTGTAATTGCCCTGTATAATCATACACTTAGTGGGAGCTTCGTGCAAGCTTCTGCTAAAAAAAAGAGGGGGGGGACATCATATATGTAATAAAGGCTAATATTCCCCAAAAACCCTAATTAAATTGATCAGAGCTACGGTTAGTATAAAACCAAAAGGTCAGATACCCGGAGCAAATTAGAGATTAAGTTCTGAAGAGAACAATTAGCTAAGTTCCCCATACCGTTAAATTAATATTAACACGTGATAACAGAATATCGCCTCAAATAGTCTACAAACTCTACCCATAACAGTAAATTTCAATTCGCAAGTCCGAAATAATAATTTTGAAGAGATTCCTCCCCATTATTCGAAAGAGAATTTTGACTAACTGAATAAACACTTAATTTACACCAACTTCCAAATGAGCTAGAAACTTGAAATTTGGTAAAAACATAGCTTCTAACCTCTAACCAATGGGAAAATTCCAAAAAGTTTAAAAAAAAATTTAACACCCGAAAATCAATTCAAAATGTCGGAGCCACTTTAAAGTCGATGCGGAACTTTTCTTTGGATAAACGGTAAGACCTATCAAAAAACGACTCTGGAATTACATTAGTTTACATCCATTTGCCAAGAAAACACACTGGGGGTTAGGGGGTGGACCCCCCACCCCCCATCGAGCAAAGCGAGTCAGCATATAAAACCCTAATGGATAGTAAGACATGGTGATAAAAATAAGACATGAACTTGGACTGGTTTTAACTTGCCTTATTGAAAGCTTTTGTTTTAGACGAGCCATAAAAAAAATTGGAAAACTAGTGTAAGTGTTAAAATGCATTTAACACGTCACACACACACGTACATACATACATACATACATACATACATACATACATACATACATACATACATACATACAAACATACAAACATAAATACATACATATATACAAACATACAAACATACATATATTAATACATACATACAAACATACATACATATATTAATACATACATACATACATACAAACATACATACATACATACACACACACATAAATACATACCTACATACGTACATTTATACATATGTACATACATACATCTATACATACATACACACATAAATACATACATATATACAAACATACAAACATAAATACATACATATATACAAACATACAAATATAAATACATACATATATACAAACATACAAACATACAAACATACATACATACAAACATACACACATAAATACATATATACATACATACCTGCATACGTACATTTATACTTACGTACATACATACATATAGACATACATACATATATACATACATACATAGATACAAACATACATACATATATACATACATACATACATATATACATACATACATAGATACAAACATACATACACACATAAATACAAACATACACACATAAATACATACCTACATACGTACATTTATACTTATGTACATACATACATATATACATACCTACACACATATATTTATACATACGTACATACATACATACATAATAACTTACAATAAAATGATAAAATATAAACCATTACAGGGGGATTCATTATTTTATATGTATGACTTGCCATGTATACAAGGAGGTAGGCGTGAATTGGGGGGGAGGGGGGGCTGTGAGATCAAAGATTCAGTTGACCCCCCGCCCTGCGATAGATAGAAAATTAATACAAAAATAAAATGAAAGTTCAAATTTTAGAAAGAAAATACAACCCAGATAAATTATACATTTTTTAACATATCTTTACGCGCAGACACCTCTTAATGCCGGGTCCACACGTGCGTTATTCGTCCCCGTTTAATCAATTATCGATTTGACTCAAGCAAATGTGGCGAAAATATTCGTTTTTATGTACTAATATTTGTCGTGCATAGCGAGTAACGAACAATGTTCCGCATAGAGACGGTAAACTACCGCACATCAAAGGAGACTAATAATCGCCTGAGAGTAGTTCATCCATGAATACCTAATAGAGATTATGTGGGGACAACAGGAGTAGCGGAACTGTGGGGGACTTTGCCCCCCTGGAGATAATTTGACCTTCACTGGAATAAATCCCCCCCTCATAGATATATTTCAAATCCTCTGATATTGTCAAATATGAAGCTAAATGATTGCCTTAAATCAAAGGCCAAATGACTTCTAGATGCATTCTATTGTCGAAAATTTGTCGGAAAAGACCGCATCAAATAACTACTAGAATAGAGGCATCTAACTTGCAGAAATTTCAGGGGAGAAAATATCTAAATTTCTTCCAAGGTCATCCAAATTTCAAACATGTCTAAAGGGAAACAACTACAAGTAGCTTCTAGATGTAATCATTTTGAAGAATTTTCAGGTGAGGACCACCCCGAATAGCCTAGTTTCTGAAATAATTCCATTTTCAAAATTTTGTTGGTGGAAGACCACTTCAAAGGTTATCTTCTAAAGGTATATAAGTTTCGTAAAAAAATAAAGTGAGGAAAACTCTAAATAGATTCTAAGGACATACAAATTTCTAGGTATGGAACACTTTAAATGGCTTATAAAAGAATTTATTTTTTAAAAAAAGGCGAAGACGGCTCATAGCTCTAGAGTAAACAATTTTTTTAAAAACTGCCGAAGGAGATCCACTCCAAATAATTTACAAGAACCATCTGATTTTAAAACATTAGAGAGGATGATCACGGTTTAAACCATATAAGATCAAATATGAATGAGAAACTATTAAATGACTTTAGACAGAAAACTAACATTGCTAGTAGCTATGTTATTTATAATTATGATCTGGATCTGTATCTGGATCCACCCCTGCAAAGGGGTAATAATGCAGTCTAAGACGTTAGACTCATTTGCAAACTAAGTCACCAAACATCAGATGGAGATAATTAGGATATTAATATAAAATATTTACACTAATGTGGCAGAAACTAGGGAAGAAGCATTTAAAGTAAAAATACCTGAATATTTGTGGAGAGAAAGGGGCTGATGCATTAAGATGAAACCATGTCAGTAAACTTAGCTGGGATTCAAACCAAACCTTACCAACAAGTTAGTTCAGATGCATTAAAAATCTGAGTCGCGCTTACTTATAAATGGTTTCTCACTCTCTATCCATGCAAAGGAATTTAAAATTACTCTTAAATTCTACCTTCATCATGTCTACCCTATAAATGTAAATAGCCCAGACAGTGTTCAATAAAGTATATTGTTATGATTAACTTAGTTATAAACGATGGACTTTGAGGAAAATCATTTTGGTCTTACAATTTCAAAATTTGTTGGTTTTTTTTAACAATATTTGTATGCCAATTTCAAACTGAAATTTTATATGAATCAAAAGAGTGTGGTTTATTATTTATTTATTATTTTTTCAAATAACCACGACGACCCTCACTGCAGAAGCGATAACTTTTGACACGTGTGACTCAACATTTCAAGGCCGTCCCATTTCCAACAAGTAATAATATGACCTACTTCTTAGTATTGTTATTTTGGATGCAGACATTCCGGTCACAGGAAAAAAAAAATAACACTACCTTCAAAAATGTCTCGAATGAGGTCAAGTCTAACAAAGAATTCGTGGATATGGATATGTTCTCAAACTTCTCCTTCATACAAAAACAATAAGGATAGTAAATTGAGAGTGTAAAATATAACCAGTCCTCCTCTAAAATAACCTTTTTAACCATTAGAAAGGCTACCAGATCCGACCAACGTTGTCAAATCTATGATCTGGATAATACTCGTACGATAATTTCAGTTCCTGTACAATCGTAAGATACAATTGATATAAGGATATTATACTTTAAGTAATATCCTGGAGAACAGATTTAAATTAACAATTTAGTCTATTAATAATTATTTGCCTGCTTCAGTGGCCGCATGGTCTAAGGCATCACTCTCATATTAAACTTGACTGCCAATGACAGAGAGGTCTAATTTCAAATACCGGTCGGGTGTACTGAGGTTTTTTTCCCCCCTTAATGATTTTTTACTCTCCCTCGACGAAAATGCTAGTACATGTCCTCTAAGTTTTAACCATTTTAATCCCTAACACATGAGCGTATTTAGTATAGAAACGTATAACCTACAAAAAATTATTAAATATTGTTAATTATATTTAGCGCCGTCTACCTGTACGCTTATTTAATAATTATGCTAATTGGCTAGGGATGGGCTAGGTAGAATTTAAATAAAGTGTAATCGCTTTAGCGTGGAAAGGGAGTGGAAAACCATTTTGTAAAAAACTAACAACCGACCGAGATTTGAACCTCAATCACCCCGTCATCGACAATCTAGTCTACTGCGAGAGTAGCGCGTTAGACCACGCGGCTACCGAAGAGGATTCTATGTAATTCGTACTGAATACATTTACACGCTCGCATTTGTTTAAAGAGTCGCCACGAGAAAAAAGGTTGCGCAATAATGTTTACTTTACTGTTCAAACAAACTTCACTCTTGTCGACTGTTGAGTAAGGAAATAAGTAGATAAATATCGGAACAAGAAGCTTGCTTACCAAAAATATTTTTTTTCCCAACAACTATTTACACAACTCTTTCTTCCATGGGTACAATGACATTGACACGGTAGTAACACGAGAATAAAATAAAAAATACGGGACATTTAGAACTAACGACGTTGCATAATTGGGCAGCATTTAGCATTTAGCACCACGTCTTACTATCCGTTCGGGCTATACGCTTTAAGTACGAATTAATCTAATGGATTAGGAATTGGGAAGGTTGAATTAGAGGAAGTGAACCCGCATTTGCGTGGAGGGAGAGTGGAAAACCATTTAGGAAAAAACCAACCCCAGTTCACCAGACCGAAATTCGAACCTCGATCTCCCCGTCCTCAGCAGTCGGGCTCAACAAGACAAGCGCTTTAACCAACTACGCCAACGAGACGGGTGCCTAATTGGGAAGCTCGAAGCTATTTTGTAAAACAGATTGCATCTAAAATTTCGAACCTAAGCAGTCCACTCGCTATCACACTTGAACGCCGATGTACGAAATAGAGAGAGAGGGAAGAAAATTATCAATTCACCTTATGAGACCTCTAATTTACCCGCTGTTAAAACTTCCCCTCTGCCACTGATTAAATACCCACTCTACTATTTGCGCCCTGAAAACATTGACTCGCATATTAAATTACATTTTTCTTGTTTCCTATCCTAGATGAACGTACCCTACCACGGACTCTTTTAGTCTAAGCCCCGGCAGGAAGATGCCTAAAGGGCATTCTCATAAATAAACCCAATGGCCTAATATGTGAAAGATTTTATTTAACGCGTTTACAAAGAAACTAGGTACTTTAATATTTAAAAATAATTTTGTGACGATGTAAGACTGTTTTTAGAATTGGTTAAAAATGTATGTTTTTTGTTTCAATGTAATCTAATTAAAACTCATTGAAAAAACGTAAAAAAAAACAGAGAAAATTCAGTCTAGAATTACCGTGAAACGGATTTAGATGGAAACAAACTTATATGACGGCTACAAAATTTCTAGAAACATAATTTAAATTTATTTATACTTTCAAGTCATGTGACATGAAACTGCACCTCTTAATAGATATTATCAATATTTATAACATAATACTAATACAATAGTAAAATATTATCACTATTGACCGCAAATAAATATTTTTGTATTTAAAAAAAAGTCCTTTCTATCAAAATTCTACTATAACTGTTAGTGAACCGTAATAGTGGGCACACCGACCAAAGTGTCAGTCTATTTTTGGTCTAGTTTTCCGGACTGGTGTATTTAGACGATTTTTTCTTAAAGATATTTTTCCCACACTCTCTTTAAGAAAATGCTTTTACGTTTCATTTAAATTCCACCTTTAGTACACCTATCTCATTAGTGTTAATTGGTAAAAGTACATTAAAAAATAAATTTGTGATTAAATGTACATGAAATTTTAAGTCAAATACAGTTCAATTTAGATAAGAAGAATCGTTTTGCCAATTATAAAAGGTACAAAAATAATTTTAATATATTTATTCGTTAATTACTCATGTAATCTTTATTTGCCACTTTTGGAAGATAGACTCAATACCCACGACACACCTAATCTCAGTCAGTAGCGTGTTTATCTACTGAGCTAGAGGTTCCGGTTTCGATTCCTGGCATAGCCGGGGGGAAAAAATATATAATTGGTGAAATGTGGGTTTCCCCTTTCACGGTGATGAATTAATGACCGGAGGGCTGGATATTGTGTCTTTCTAGGTTTAAGTTAATTTATAGGTCGTGTGCTGATATAATCAGTCGGTTCAGAAAGTGCTCGTTAAATACCCTGAATAAATGAAAAACATGACCATAAAGTGAACGCTCGTTCATGTTGGGCGAAAAAACCCAGTGTTTTTACCACCGAGATCCTATTAAACAAATTACAGTGACGGTAGAGTGGCTACCTTCAAATCAAGTGGTGTAGGCGGGCAAACAAAGTTCTATTACGGCATTGAATAGGTAACTTATAATAGAGCTTGCACGTCCAAGCCAAGTATTGTTTGGCATTGATTTCATAAGGCGTAGAACCCACCTCGGTGGCGTAGTTAGCTAACGCGCTAGTTTCGTGTTGAGCTAAACCGCTGAGGACGGGGAGATCAAGGTTAGAATCTCGGTCGGGTGAACTGGGGGTGGTTTTTCCTAAATGGTTTTTCACTCTCTCTCTACGTAAATGCGGGTTCACTTCCTCTAAATTCAACCTTTCCAATTCTTAACACCTTGGCGTAATTATTACTTAAAGCATATAATCCGAACGGGTAGTAAGATGCGGTGCTAAATAATAATAATAATAATATAAGGTATAGAGTTTATAAAGATACCTTTTCCTGACTTATTAAAGCGCCAGTGTGGAAATTAATTTAACTACATTAATATAACTATCTTTATAGAATTCAATACGAAATTATTAGTGTAAAAACGTATAATAGGAAAGGAATTATGAGAAATTACAAGATTTTAAGTGAAATTACTAAGTTTAAGTGAAATTGCAAAATTTTACTCTGATATGTTAATATAAATTAATTAATTAGGAAGTATGTTGATTGTACAAATACGATTTAAGATATGAATCACAATTAAAAAATAACACATTAAAAATGTGAGTCAAGGTCACAATATGATAACAAGTAAAATTATGACAAGAAAACACAATAATTAAACAAAATTAAACATAAGTAAACATAAATTGAACCATATGGGTAAATTAGTATTGATTGACTAGAGGAGTAAAGTTTTTAATATAATTTCAAAGAATCATAAGGAAAAATTAAAATTTAAAGAAAGTTAAAAAAATGTTGAAGTATATAATATTAAATTGAATTCTATTTTTCTTATCTGGATTCCCTTTCTCCTTTATAGGCGTCGTTGAGATGGCCTTAGAATAGTTAATATTGATTCCTTATTACAATTTCATCATGTATTTCAAAAATACATTAATATAGTTTGTGTGATCCGCCTCGGTGGCGCAGTTGGCTAACGCGCTAGTCGTGTTGAGCTTGACCGCTGAGGACGGGGAGATTGAGGTTCGAACCTCGGTCGGGTGAACTGCGGTTGGTTTTTCCTTAATTGTTTTCCACTCTCCCTCCACGCTGATGTGGGCTCACTTCCTCTATTTTAACCTTCCCAATTCCTAATCCACTAGCGTAATTAATACTTAAAGAGTATAAATCGTACGGGTAGTAAGACATTGTGCTAAATAATAATAATATAGTTTGAACAATACCTTTTCCTCACTTTACTTAAGGGCCACTATTTTAATGAATTTTAACTGCATAAATTTAATTTAAAATATGCCTTTTTTCTAAACTCACAAAATTCTACTTACTTGGTGACCTGGTGGTCTAGGGGTAAGGTGTCAGACTTCCGTGCTGGGGGTCCGGGGTTCAATCCTCGGTCCCGGCAAAGATTTATCTGATTACCAAACCCTCCCTTCACCTCTGACAAGACATCTTGTGAAATGTGGGGAATGCCAGGTCTCCACCTTGGTTCGGATTCCACGTTAAACTGTAGGTCCTCCGTTTCATCTCACAATCACCCTACCATCACACATTAGTGTAAGTGTGTATAAACCGAACGGGTAGTAAGACGTGGTGCTAATAATAATATACTTACTTAGTTACTTACATACTTACTTAATTACTTACATAATTACATACTCTGTCATTAGGAGCTCGAAAGCTGATTGCCGCACTTAAATAATTACGCCACCTATCCCCATTTTAAATATGTATCTACAGTCCACCTCATTTCACCCTATCTTGGGCTAGTTATACCAAGTCCACCTCATTACACCTTATCTCTGTCTTGAGCTATTTATATCCAGTCCAACTCATTACATTTCTCTCAGGTCTATTCTAACGTTATCCTCCCATCTGCGTCTAGGTCTTCCCAATGGTTTCTTCCCATTGAGTTTGCCAGTAAATACTCTATACAAGGTTCCAGAATCTCCCATTCTCACTGTATTTCCGGCCCAACGTACGCTACAGGATTTTATTATCCTAACAATGTCTTTTGATTAGTGCACGTTATGCAACTCATTATTATGTAGCATCTTCCACTCCAGAGTAGACTCATCCCTTTTAGGACCAAATATCTTTCTAAGTACCTTTTTCTCGAAAACTTTTTTTTTTTGTCCTGTAGGGTAAGAGAGCACTTTTCACACCATTATAGAACAACCGGTAATTTTTTTTTTTTAATGTAACTATTACAAAGAAATCTAACGGTGTAGATATAGCTTTAAAAGGGCCTTTTCCTGATTTATTAAAGTGCCCCAATGGTGTTATATTTCTGCTCAGATATGTTTAAAAGAAACCCTCGCAGTCCCTACATGTATAAAGTGTTTGTTTGTATGTTTTTTTTATTATTTTTCCAAATTAAACTTATACATGAAGACATGAATAAAAACATGGGAAACATAGAGGGACAAACATTAACACCAGCACCGAAGGGCTCTCGAAAACGAACACGACATAGGGATAAAGACAATAACAACATGAATGATATTGGCGCCCTTTCGGGCTGATAATTGCGAACTATAGGTTAGGGGTGGGAAAATTATTCAAAAAACCCACCCCCATCGCTCATAGCGGGTCGCCAGGACCATGACAAAACGTACAACGTACAAAGGAGAGGGACAGACGGAAGAGAGTGGAAGGGAACGAGAAACGACGGAAAACATAAATATGTATATTGTATAAAGTGGTTTTAAATTCTCGATGTGTAAAACAATAGGGATCAAACTCATTAACCTTTAATGTTTTTGAATCAGAGGTTACTAATAGTATTGGGATGACGTTTGTTCCAGGATCAACCCGACCCGTTGGCGATGGAGTTCCTGCTACGTTTGTTCGGCGCGGTCCAGCTGTTGTTGCACTGGATCATCACCCCTCTTATCAGCTTGTGGGTGCGCAATAAGGTCATCCGTCGGCCGCCCCCCATAAAGAACCCACTGTTGGAGAGGAGCGCCACCTACCTTGCGCGCAAGATCAGATCAGGCGAGGTAAGGCGGCGACATAGAAGGATGACTATTCTTGGGACACTAGTGAATAGTTTGAACAAACGAAAGACTTTAAGACATTATGAGGATATTCTAATAGTTTTTTTAACAATCGTTAGTATCCAAGAGTTAGTTAAAAAATTCAAAAAAAATAATTAATCGAAGCACTTTAATTTAAAGGTAGCGGCAGAAGGGAGCACGGGTAATTTTACAGTTTTTATAGAATTACATTTTTTTAGTCAAAAAAATCAAATATTTCTCCAGTAGCAACGTAGAGTTTAGTTTTCTGCACATGCTAATATCAACAGATCTTGAATATCTGTCAAGGGTGTCATGGAGTTTTGTCAAAACCTTTTCTCTTTATTTAAAAAATGTTGACAAATTTTCAGGACACCCTTGACAGATAGTCAAGATCTATTGATATTAGCATGTGCAGAAAACTAAACTCTACGTTGCTACTGGAGAAATATTTGATTTATTTTGGCTAAAAAAATTAATTCTATAAAAACTGTAAAAATATTTACGCTCCCCTTGGCCGCACCTTAAAATAATTTAAATGGTTTAGTAGTCAAATTATTTATAGTCAGTTTAAAATTTCAACTATATATTTATTTTAGTCGGAGCACTTTATTTTAAAGATATTTAACATTTTAGAATGTTTTTAACAATCGAATTAAAATTCGATAGTCAGTGGAACAATTCAAATACTTTAAAAAATAATCGAAGCACTTTATTTTAAAGATATTAAAAATGTTCAGATGTTTTTAACAATTTAATTAATATTCGATGGTTAGTTGAAAAAATCAAATTATTATTATTATTATTTTAAATTGAAGCGCTTTATTTTAAATACATTAATAATATGTAAAGAGTTTAAACAATAGAAAAAACATTCTATAGTTAGTTGAAACATTCAATTAATCTTTTAAAAATCGAAGAAATACATTTTGAGTAAACTATTCACATATCAAATATAATAGTTAATAGGTGTAAATTATTATTGGTTACGTATAATAGCCGTTTACATGAATCAATTCATAGTATAGTTTAAAAGTGACTTCAATAAAGTCATCGAACCCGGGGATCTTGGCTTAGCGCGACTATGATCTTCCTACAAGCTATCCAGGATTTGTCAAGGCCTAAGAAAAAAAAAAATGTCGACCCTGAATCAAAGGCAGCAAGCAGTGTCTTTGATAGCTATTTAATAGCCAACAGTTTCACACGTCCATCACAAACTCTGCCTTAAACTACGAGTGAATAATTACCCTGAGTTCGAGATGAGTCCTGGATAGCTCAGTGGTAGAGACTTTGTAAGCTAGATCAAGTGTTCATTTGTAATTTTTCAACTATAATCAAACAATATAACGGTTTTGACAATCGTATAATTGTACGATCATTCAAACAAAGAGAGTATATATAACATTTCAAGACAATAGTCAATATTTGGAGTAATTCAAGGTAGTAAAGCAAGGAACTATTTTAAAACCATAATTTTTAAGACAATAATTACTCACCTGAGTCAACACCTCAGCCAGTAGCGTGTTTGCTTGGTGAGTTATGCATCCTGATTCTATCACAGGAATGGCCGAAATATTTCTCATTGATGAAAATGTGGGTTTCATCTTTCAAAGTTGTGAATTAACGGCCGGGGGCTCTGGGTGTTTTATATGTTATAGATTTAAGTTACTTTATAAATCTCTTGCTGATATAATCAGTCGGCTTAAAAAGTGTACTTTGAATACAAAAAACAAAACAAAAAAACTCGCCTAGACTGAGGAATACATAGAAATAACTGTCAAGTCTAGTTTTGTTTGGTTTGCTGTTACAAGGTTAATATCACGTGGTTTTCCTCATTCATAGAAAGATAAAGGAAACGTCATAGGTTTCACTTACGAATTAAGAACGTGCACCACATGCCAGTTAATTCTGTGATACAGTCGACTAGAAATAATAAATTTACACCAACACTATAATACGTTGATCATTTCTAATTAAACATTAATGAAGATAAATAATAATAATAATAATATTTAGCACCGCGTCTTACTAACCATTCGGATTATACGCAATGAAGATAAAGAGTTAATAGAAGTTCCTAATAAATACATTGTTGAGATATTAAATGACATTTGGATAAGAAGTGGATTGAAAAGGCCGTTTTTTTTACCATTTAAGAATGGCCTCATATACAAGCACTGTGCACAAATCTTCATTCTGTCATAATAGGGACATACTGTAGTTATTAACGATAAACTTTGTCGCTTTGTCCCCCATTGTCACCGCGGAAAATGTCGAATGATCATTCAAATACGAATGCATTGTACACATTTCTGGCATATATTAGGTGTTTTATTTTCCTTTTTACTCCTATAAACACACACACACACAGGCAGATGCGAGTCGGGAGCTAAGTTGGGCGTGCTATGACGTTAATGGCGTTGCCTACTTGGTGATTTCGTGGGCAATTTTAGTGAATAAACCAAATAGCCAGAATTTTATACAAATTTATAAAATCACAAACAAATATTGTAAGATCCAATAAATAATTGTGTAACAATGTTAGGCTATTTTTAGAATTATTTAAGAATATTTTACTTTTGTTTCAATGTTATCTCTTAAGAATCCACCGAATACGAAACGTAAAACGTAAACCCATCAACATGGGAATTCCTATCTTGCCTTGCCGCTACGTCACAAATAGGCAACGTCCTTAGGGGATATGCCATTCTCATTTTTAGAAGGAACGAAGGCGTTTAATATGCATACAAACCGGCTGTGATTGTTTATAGCTAAGAAGTGAAGACGTGGTAATTTCGTTCATCGAGAGGGTGAACGCCGTCAATGCTTACTTCAACACAGTGGTTCAGGACAGGTTTCCCGCGGCCTTGAAAGAAGCCAGGGACGTAGACGAACTCATTGCTTCCAAAACCAAGACGGTGGAACAGCTAGAGTTCGAAACACCTTTCCTGGGAGTTCCTGTGACCATTAAAGAGAGTTGTGCCCTTAAAGGTAACATTTAATGCATACATAAAATATTCATTGAATTGAAAAATTACACCTATCCATGGAAATAGAACCTGGGACCTTTGGATTAGTATATCAATGCTTCTACCACTCATATAACCAGGATTCGTCCCGTAACCAATGCTGTTCCCAAAGTACCTGTACATTCTAACTTGTTTCATCAGATATGAGCCACTGATAGTCCAAAAATACTCGTGGTACATACCATCTTGTTTCCTCAGATATGATCCACTGCTAGTTCCAAGGTACTCATAGCACATACCATCTTGTTTCCTCAGATAATGATCCACTGCTAGTTCCAAGTACTCATAGTACATACCATCTTGTTTCCTCAGATATGATCCACTGCTAGTTCCAAGGTACTCATGGTACATACCATCTTGTTTCCTCAGATATGAGCCACTGATAGTCCTAAAGTACTCATGGTACATACCATCTTTTTTCCTCCGGTATGAGCCACTGCTAGTTCCAAGGTACTCATAACACATACCATCTTGTTTTCTCAGATATGAGCCACTGATAGTCCTAAAGTACTCATGATACATACCATCCTGTTTCCTCAGATATGAGCCACTTATAGTCCTAAAGTACTCATGGTACATACCATCTTGTTTCCTCCGATATGAGCCACTGCTAGTTCCAAGGTACTCATAGCACATACCATCTTGTTTCCTCAGATATAATCCACTGCTAGTTCCAAGGTACTCATAGCACATACCATCTTGTTTCCTCAGATATGAGCCACTGCTAGTTCCAAGGTACTCATAGCACATACCATCTTGTTTCCTCAGATATGAGCCACTGATAGTCCTAAAGTACTCATGGTACATACCATTATATTCCTAGGGTATGAGCCACTGCTAGACCCAAAATACTCATGGTACATACCATCTTTTTTCCTCAGATATGAGCCACTGCTAGTTCCAAGGTACTCATGGTACATACAATTTTGTTTCCTCAGATATGAGCCACTCCTAGTTCCAAGGTACTCATGGTACATACCATCTTGTTTCCTCAGGTATGAGCCACTGCGTGGGCTCGATCCCAAGAATAGGTATAAAGGCTGACGCTGATGGAGGGGCTGTCCGAGCCATCAGGAAATCAGGAGCTATCCCAATAGCCGTGACCAACACGCCGGAACTGTGCCTCAGCTTCGAGACGAACAACCTCGTCACCGGTAGGACTAACAACCCTTACGACTGTAGAAGGACTTGTGGAGGATCGTCTGGTGGAGAGGTAACTCGGAGAAAGAAACCAATATTATTATAATTACTATTATTATTATCATCATCTTCATCATTAGCATAAAGTCCTACTACCATCCTGGACTGTACGCACGTGTACTAATTACGCTAGTGTGTTAGTGATGAGGAAGGTTGAGTTTAGAGGAGGTATACCCGCAATTGTGTGGAGGCAAAGAGGAGAAAACCATTTTGGAAAAGCCACCCTCAGTATACCCGACCGAGATTTGAATCACAATATCCCCATCATCGGAAGTCTAAACAAGTTAAAAAACAAATTAGAAAAAATAAGGCAGAAGAAATATATTCGTAATATTTAATAAAAAATTATCCATAACATTTTCACTATTATTATTATTATTATTATTATTTTATCACCGTATCTTATTACTGGTTCAGGCTATACGTACAATATATGATACTTATTACTTTAACGGGGTAGGATTGAAGAAGGAAGCGTTTTAGAGGTTAACTACATGCATTTGCATGGAAGGAGAATGGGGAAACATTTAGGAAAACCAGCCTCAATAGACACTAACGGGGTTTGAGCCTCGATCTTCCCGTCCTCAGCAGGTCAGTCTCTCATTATAATTATTATTAATTAGTATTTTAAGCTAAGTCAAACAGTGATTTTTCTTGTGGTTTTTTTTCCAGGCAGTAATGGTCAGTTCCGGGTCATCTGTAATTAGTGTTTCTTCAGACATTGCGGGTTCAATCCGCATCCCGGCCATGTTTAATGGGGTATTTGGTCACAAACCCACCCCTGGTGAGTCCTACACTGATTAAAAAAAAAATAGCTAAGACCTATATTAGGACAGCATGCCATCAATACAAGTAAACAAATTATAAATGGGTGGGTTCGAGTTCCTCCACAAAAGCTGATTTCGAGAAAGTTCACTTAATTCTATGGTCGAGTTCCTCCACTTGGTGGGTTGAGGGGGAAGGAAGGATCTATTTATTTCACTTTGGTGGTGGGAAGGCGGAAAGGTGGGGGGGTTAAGTTCCCTCACAACACGCGAAGGAATGGATTATAAGTATAGTTGGTTAATTTCTACATGGACTTATGATCCTTAACCAACCTAACTTACCCTAACCTTTCATGCGTTAACGCATTTCATTATTATTAAAATTTTAACGAAGTTGGTTATTTTATGCATATACTTATGGCTCTTACCCAACCTAACTTAACCTAACCTTTCATGCGTTAAAGAATGTCGTTACTATTTAATTTTGTAATGAAGTTAGTTAATTTCTACATACATTTATGGTTCTTACCCAACCTAACTTAGCCTAACCTTTTATACGTTAACGAATTTCGTTCTTATTTAATTTTAGTAATTTACTGTGTGAAGATCCCCTCCCTGAGGTGTCTTGAAGGAACTCGACCATTGCTATCGGACTAATTACCTCCTTGAGCGGAACTCGACAAACCCGTCCCCCAAATCACTCGGAGAAGTTATCCCTCCTTGAGGTGTCGTGGAGGAACTCCACTATGGAAATTGGACTGTAGGAATTATCACTGGGGGGAGGCGGGATCTTCAAAGTATATCTGTAGTGCTCTAAGCCTTTTATACTTCCACATTTGACAATAAATCGTTGATAAGTACAATTTTGTAGTTTATAAACAAATTAATTAACAACCACCCTTGTGCTGGCGGCCGGGGTTCAATCCTCGGTCCCGGCATAGATTTATCTGATTACCAAACCTTTCCCTCACCTCTGACAAGACATCTTGTAAATGTGAGGAATGCCAGGCCTCCACCGTGGTTCGGATTCCACGTTAAGCTGTAGGTCCTCCATTTCATCTCACAATCACCCTACCATTACACATTAGCGTAAGTGCGTACAACCCGAACGGGTAGTAAGACGCGGTGCTAATAATAATAATAATAATAATAACAACCACCCCGAAAATTGCCACCTGCCCACATCCTAGGCGGAAAAAAAAAATCTTACCCAACCAAAGAGCAAACATTTTTAATTCAGATTCACCCATATTCACTATCCACAGAATAGCCTGCTTTCAACCTGTACAACATAGGGGTTTACAAGTTTGTTTATAAGTTGGGACATTACAGTTTTGATATATAGATTTCAAAAACGCTGACCTTTTATGGCGTTCCCTGCATCCCCATCTTAAAATAATACAGTTATTAAGCCTTATCCCAATCAAATCTCTATCAACACGACGCTAGAAAAAGCAAAAATTTGTCCGTATTCCAGGCTATGTCCCCATCACGGGACATTTCCCCAACGCTACGGATCCCACCTTCGACAAGTTATTGGTTGTCGGCCCCATCACAAGGTACTCTGAAGACCTTCGCCCCATGCTCAAGGTCATGGCAGGAGACTCCGCAGGCAAACTCAGACTGGACGAAAAGGTAAGAGTCATTTCGTTTAGCACCTCCCACCATCTTTGTTTGGAATATCTTAAAGAGTTTTTGATTGGTTGATGATTTGGAGGCATCACTAAGGCAACTGGCCTCGTGATATCGTGGACATAGCTTTTGGCTAAAGGTCCCGGCTCCAATTCCTGGCTGGTATCAAGGGGTTTTATCGAAAGGGGAATCATCCTAACGGTCACCATGGTTTGGTTGATTAGGCTTAAGTTAGTTTTAAGTGTTTCCACTGGTTCCTCACCCTCATACTCACTATCATTATTATTATTATTATTATTATTATTATTATTATTATTATTATTATTATTATTATTATTATTATTATTATTATTATTNACCGCGTCTTACTACCCGTTCGGGTTATACGCACTTACGCTAATGTGTAATGGTAGGGTGATTGTGAGATGAAATGGAGGACCTACAGTTTAACGTGGAATCCGAACCACGGTGGAGGCCTGGCATTCCTCACATTCACAAGATGTCTTGTCAGAGGTGAAGGAAGGGTTTGGTAATCAGATAAATTTTTGCCGGGACCAAGGCTTGAACCCCGGCCACCAGCATAGAAGTCTGACACCTTACCTCTAGACCACCAGGTCACCCATACTCACTATCATCCTCACACTCACTATCACCCCCACACTTACTATCACTCTCTCACTATCATCCTCATACTCATTATCACCGTCATCTCATCTCATCGGGACATAGAAAGAACCTCCACGGAAAGGATGTACGATTAGTACATTTGGGCGTCTCCTGGGTAACGGTACATTAGTACTGGCTAACCTTTCAATAAACTTAGCTACAGGTTTATGTATCCCAAACACGCCATTATTAATATTATTACTAAGGTTGGATTTATATTCGGGTATAACGTATAGCTAAAAGAAAATAGTGTATAGCAAGAACCTAGCGTGCAAATGTTGTAACACATTATTATCAATAATAAAGTTCATAATTGATGCATAAAGAATAATACACAAGGCATAACGTTAATTTAGCTTTATTTTCATACATTAACATGAAAATAGATAACTACCACTTCGGTGGCCACATGGTCTAACGCACTACTCTCGCAGTAGACTAGACTGCGGATGACGGGGAGATCGGGTTTCTAAACTCGATCATGTATAATGAGGGTGTTTTTTAAAAAGGGTTTTCCACTCTCCATCCACTAAAATGTGGGTATACTTCCTCTAAATATTACCGTCCTAATTCCTTATCCCACTAGTGTAATTAGCACACAATCGAATTACCCGAACAGTTAAAAAGACGCGGTGGTAAGAAAATAAAACCTCATAGATAGCACTTGTCTCAGCCAATGAGAATACGAGGAAAAGCTCTAGCCCTGAGTTGGGCAACCCTGTCGCCAATCGCCACAAGTGGTGAATTGACCATAAAAGTGTGGCGAATTTGAATTTACCACTTTTCGCAGTAAAATAAACTATACCTGACAGTGTATGCTAGTTGTAACTTGTAACAAAGGGATTGTCAAATTTCGCATTAAATTGTCTTATATTTTCAATTCGAACATTTCTCAATTGTTTGCATATGGCAGTTGTAACTATCAAGGGGTACATGTTTTGTGTTCAGACAGTCTGGGATATTTTAAATATTTGATTAGGCAAACTAATTTTTAAATTTTTTACATGGTGTGGTGAATTTTATCTTCTAATTCGCCACACCTGTGGCTACTTTGAAAAATATGTTGCCCACCTCTGCTTCTATCCTATTAAACGTCAGTATACACAACAGACGGAAATACCTTCTGTGTTCATGTGCCTTGTTGTAATCATACTGGTGACCTGGTGATCTAGGGGTAAGGTGTCGGACTTCTGTGCTGGGGGTGCGGGGTTCAATCCTCGGTCCCGGCACAGATTTATCTGATTACCAAAGTGCGTATAAACCGAACGGGTAGTAAGACGCGGTGCTAATAATAATAATAATAATAATAATAATAATAATAATAATAATAATGTATTCATACTTGTTTGTGATAAGTGATGGGTTTTTTTAGCGTCAATGCCAAATCATGTTTTTTTATTTACTTTGTAGAGATAATGTCAATCCTAATAAATATATTTAAAACAGGAGTAGCTAGCGGCACGCCCCTCAAATAGTCTAGCCAAATGGGACACTCTTAGTCCCGTAAAATAAACGGTGGAGCGGTTTTATGTAAAATAATACTCGCTTTGCTAGTTGCCACCCCCAAATCCCCCTTGAGTCTTTTTTCAAGTGGATGTAACCTAACGTAATTCCGGAACAGTTTTTTGATAGGTCTTACCGTTTAGCCACCACACGAGACCTCCAAAGAAAGTTCCGCACAGACTTTAAAGTTGCTCCAACATTTTGGATTTTTTCGTGGGTTAAAAATTAATTTTTTTAACTTTTTGGAATTTTCCCGTCGGTTACAGGCTATAAGCTATAAGTTTGCCAAATTTCAAGTTTCTAGCTCATTTGGAAGTGGGTAAACATTAATGTCAGTGAGTGAGTCAGCCATATGGCTTTATAGTAGTATAATAATAGTTGAAAATTCATGCATAAATGATCAAGGTGCTTTCTTTTTAATTTGACTTAGAATTCATCTATTATACCATTCGTGTTATTCAGTTGTCACAAATACATTCTTATTTTTTATTTAAAGTGAAAATGAGTTAGTTCAAATCCCCCCAATAATTAAGATCTAATGACATCTATGAGAATGACATTTTTTAAACGTTTGCTATTTTACAATTAAATGGTATGTACTTCATTGTAATTTGACTATCACTCTTCTGGTAACAGTTTTAAACAAAATACGGGGGGAAATATATTATTTTTTTAAAGTAACGTTTTGTCAAATTCGATACGTAATCGCAGACAGTACAAGTTTATGTGAAAAAGTGTAAAGCCCAATTTCAAATCAAATTGAGTTGATACTGCCATCTGTTAGACCGGGAATTCCCAACCTTTTTTTAAATATTCTTTGAAGGGACCTTTAAAATATTTCGTTAAATCTCGGGGAACCCCTACATGGCTCCACAGGAGTAAATTACAAAATATACGTGTAAGCTAGTAGGGTTAGTATATGATAATTATCTCATAGTTTTGGATAAACTATTTCAGTAGTATTTATTGTATATTAATTGTATTTACTAATTACTGTATTTCAGTACTTGGAACTTGACCTATCAATATTCATACTAATCTCCCTTTCAACATTATTACTGTCCTTCTTCTCTTTATCTTCTTCGGATGCATGAGTCGTCTTGATATCTTTCAACACTGTTTAAAAATTATGGGTGGACCAATAAAAAGCAATATTTTGCAAATCCTCATAAACATTTACTAAAGATTTGTAAGATTTGTCAAACGAAATAATAGATATATACATTGTTGTATAAACATTACATCAAAGAATAATACACACTGTTACTTACTTACTCTATAACATTAGGAACTAGGAAGACTGTTACAGAAAAATAATAAAAAAATCTTTGTCCATCAAAGAACGCAATAATCAAATTCATTTTCAAAGACCCGAATTAAAAAGTATATATATTTGCTTAGAGCAAAGAAATTATTGGTTTTATAAAAGTATAATTAAAATGAAAGATTTTATATATTTACTATTTACAATGATAAGTTATTTTGTATCTCAAATAGTTGCGGAGAAATGATGAAAATGGCAAAATTTCCCCTGTGTAAAGTACCCTCAAGGTCATTTTAATGAAAAAATTAGAGCTGCAAATATAAAATTTAATCAAAATCGTCTGAGTGAATTTCGAGAAAATTGATTTTTTTTTTCTCTTTTTGGCCTATAGTAAACTACCCTTAAACTTAGTGATATATATCTAATTCCGAAAACCCCCTCGGTGAGACCTTATTAGATCCCCGGGTGCCATGTTTTAGCTCAATCAGTAGAATAGTTTAGGCTCTAGCCCTAGGTACAGACAGACGGCATTGTGAAAACAATCTTTTTTTGGTTTCAGGGGGTCATGAAACGCCAACATTTATCAAAACTTAGAGTTCGATTTTATTTTTTTATTTTATTTTTTTGACGATCACAATACTTTTTCGCCGAGGCGTCAAGATAAAGTAAAAAATATTTTCTGGTATCCTTACAGGGGTTTTATATATAAAAGTTGTTGTCATGGATTTTTTTTGTAATATCACTACCCCCCTCTGCCCCCCCCCCCTCCCATCCATTTTCTCTTGTAGGCTTCATTTGGATATAAAAAAAAAGGGTTGGAGTCTATTAAACTGCATCCTTTATTTGTTAAAATTCATTTTCACATTACCAATTTCCAGTTTTTCTCCTATTGCAGGTGGATATGAGCAAGTTGAAAGTGTTCTTCATGGACGACGCTGGTTACTCTCTAGTGGCTGTATCAGTGGAGCGAGAGATCAAGAACTTGATTCACAAAGCGGCCAAATGTTTAAACAACAAGTACGGAGTCCCTGTTGAACCGGTGAGTTGATCGCGGAGGAATTGCACGAGTCGATTTGAGGCAGGGGGTGGCTTAAGGGCCGGGCGCCCGCCTAGGGCGCCAGCTCTAGTGGGGCTCCAAACAGAGCACCATCCTAGTCTAACGTAACCTGGTCATGATAAGTTGATAATATGAAAATAATCCCCAAACCTCTAATTACTCAACTATTGTAACCACTTTAATAATTCTTTTACATCCGCATCTTGGAAAAGAAGCGCCCTAAAACGAGTGTATACAATTATTTCATAAACTTTTCGTTATATCAAAGTGATTTATATAATAAAAATTAAAGAAGAGAAAATTTGTCTACAAAACATGTTTTTATAGTTTTCTTTTTAATCTTTACCGTTTTCGTATAACATCGCAACGAAAAGTTTGGAATATGATTAACATTTGTGGAATCTTCCTTCAGATGATTTATCGGAGACGCGGCAGTAGGCCTAAAGTCAGTTGGCCTAAAAGTCATTTGGCCTAAAAGTCATTTGGCCTAAAATTCATTTGNGATTTATCATGCACAGGTTACGTTAGGTTTGGGAATTGTGTTCATATTTTACACCATCCCACTGTTATATAGGAGGAGGAGGTGGCCAAAAATCAATCCTTCCTGGGCCTCCCCTGATTTGAGGTCCTATTTATTTTTAAAATTTTTTTTTATTATTATGTGTTCTGTATAGTGACAGGTACATTCCTTTTTGCCAGTGAACTTAGACCGTCAATGCTCCCTGTCATCTGCCTCCTCCTTGAGCTCCCAGAATGTTCTTCTTTCTTTAAAGTATAGCAAATATTTGAGTGGGAAAAGTTTGTGTCCTTCTGAGAGGCTCCCTACCTGAAGAACTTTATCAAAATTACATCAGGATTCACGAACTCACGGCCCCGTTTGTCGGCGATACTCTAAAATTATAATACGGCTTATAATACGGCTTATAAGACAACCTCTGTGGTCTAGTGGTCAGAGTTCCTGACTACAGATCCAGAAGTTCTTGGTTTGATTCCCAATGCTTCCATATTTTACTATGAAACAGTGAATCGGGAACAGGGCCAGCTCAGCCTCGTGATGACACAAATGAACAGTTAATTGAATGAGGAAGTAGTGGCTCCGGTCTATAAAACTGAGATTAAAGGCTGGAGGGTTTGTTGTACCGACACATGACACCCTCTATCCGCAAATGTTGGCACTATCTTTGCCAACATGTGTCAGCCGCTCGGTTAGTATAGCTCGATTGAAGGCTAAAGTTTTTTATACGGCCTGTATTATTATTACTACTATAGCTTTTATTATTAAGTTTTCTGTCTTACAACAGGTCAATTTGTCAGTGAGCTTGAACCGCCAATGCACCCAGAATATTCTTCTTTCCAGCAAGTCATCCAATATTTGAATCCTTGTTCTTTATAAGTTCCTTTTAACCTCATCTTTTCGTTCTACGACGTCATGAATAAGACAGGAATTTTTGTTTTAATCCTTTGATAATAACCATCTCGAATATTTCGCTAACCCACATAAACATCTGGGAAAGTAAAATATTTTTAAAATAATTTTAAATATTTTAATGATTTTAAATCAATATCAAATGGCTAGTATAGACCTACATCAGTGTGCGCGCAGATTAAACGCCAGGTTCTTCTGGTATTGTTTGATGGTTTCGGGAAATTCCAGCTAGATATGCAGTGGGTGGTTTTCCCAGGGGATTTTTTTCCACATATTTCTCACTCAATTGTAACTATGTTTACTCTAAATTATAATTATGTTCTCATCCCGTAAGCAGTAGCAGGATTAAATGTTCCTATTCCAGACGAGTAGTAAGACGCGAAACAAATACAAAAGTGTAGAACATATTTAATCAAACCTGTTTCTATTGGCTGTGATGCTTGGACAAATTTGTGTATCAGAATATTGACCTACATGATAAGAGACACCATCGGGCGGAGTCTACTAACTTTATTATCAAAGACACCCTTTTGTTGGATACAATCATTGATGGACCCAACAATTCTATCTGGTCCGTTACATAAGAGCACCAGTTTATAGTTTCGATGAGTGTTTATTTATATTATGTATGATGGTCAAGGCTCTTAAGATAAACTAGGTGGTCACCCAGAACGCAAAGGTCAACCAATTAACATTCTTATGGGGAACAAATCTTATATATGGTCTCTTAATACACAAGCATGTGACAACCGTTAATAGAGTTTAAGAGATTTTTCTTTCCAAATGTTAAAAATTGGGTTATATATACTTTTTACTTACTTACTCTGACATTAGGATATTATTATTATTATTATTAGCACCGCGTCTTACTACCCGTTCGGGTTATACGCACTTACGCTAATGTGTAATGGTAGGGTGATTGTGAGATGAAATGGAGGACCTACAGTTTAACGTGGAATCCGAACCACAATGGAGGCCTGGCATTCCCCATATTCACAAGATGTCTTGTCAGAGGTGAAGGAAGGGTTTGATAATCAGATAAATCTGTGCCAGGACCGAGGATTGAACCCCGGCCGCCAGCATAGAAGTCTGACACCTTAACCCCTAGACCGCCAGGTCACCTATTAGGATATCGAAAGATCATTGCCGTACTTACAAAAGTACGCCATCTATCCCTATGTTGAACTAGTTCAATCCAGTCCACCTCATTACACCCTACTCCTATCTTGAGCTAGTTGTATCCAGTTTACCTAATTACACCAATCCTTATCTTGAACTAGTTCTATCCAGTCCACCTCATTACGCCCTATCCCTAGCTCGAATTAGTTATATCCAGTCCATCTCATTACACCCTACCCCTATCTTGAACCAGTTCTATCCAGTCCATCTCATTACACCCTACCCCTATCTTGAACCAGTTCTATCCAGTCCACCTCATTACAGCCTATCACTATCTTGAGCCAGTTATAGATACTTGCCTACTTTCAAATCTTTCTTCTAATCAGATCAAAAATTTTATTTTTTCGTTTTTTCTTCAATTTCTTCCCGTCTAAAACTTTTTTTTTTACAAAATATCTTCAAACAGTTATTCTTACTAGTGTATTTGATTTGACTCTAAAGTATTTGTTTTGTTCCCTCCCCTCACAGGGAAACTTCAAAGAAATGGAGGAATCTGTGGAAATGAGCTGCGCAGTGTATTTTAGTTTGGAAGGTATTCCACATATATTGAGGAATGACAGCAATCCAAAGGTAACTTATTATTATTATTATTATTATTATTAAGCACCGCGTCTTACTACACATTCGGGTTATACGCACTTACGCTAAAGTGTAATGGTAGGGTGATTGTGAGATGAAATGTAGGACCTACAGTTTAACGAGGGATCCGAACCACGGTGAAGGCCTGACATTCCACACATTCACCAAAGGTAACATTAAGTATGGTTTTATATTTTCAGATAGTTGTAGAAATACGACTCTTTTAGGGTTAAGAAGTGATAAAACATATTCGCAGACAATTTTGTAATAGAGCAGGAGTCTTCAACCTGCGGCCCATGGTGACTTTTTTTTAACAAAAATTACTTTACATCCATTAATGTTTCCAGCCTGAGATCGGAGTCAGTTATATTTTTTCTAATCAACCCAAACTAAAAAAAATTGTAATGGATTTATTTAATCACTAAGCCTATAAGCAATACAATCATTTCAAATTATCTTGATTAAACAAAATAATGAAAAATGACGCCAAACGGGTATTTTAAATTAAACCCCGAAGATTAAATGATTATGTGTTTTGTTGTATTTTTGATTGTGAACTTTGAGGAGTATAGTTTTCTGTTGAGTCTATAGGCCTTTACCTTCTATCATCTTTTCAAAGTTGAATTATCATGATTGTTAATATTTAGCACCACGTCTTACTACCCGTTCGGGTTATACGCTTTAAGTACTAATTACTCTAATGGATTAGGAATTGGGAAGGTTGAATTAGAGGAAGTGAACCCACATTTGCATGTAGGGAGAGTGGAAAACCATTTAGTAAAAACCACCCCCAGCTCACCCGACCGAGATTCGAACCTCGATCTCCCCGTCCTTAGGGGTCGAGCTCAACACGACAAGCGCGTTAGCCAACTACGCTACCAAGGGGGTATCATGATTGTTAAAATGTTCTAAAACCGCTGAACATTCTTTGATTTAAATAATAATTTGATCAGGTCTTCTGGGGTAGGTCTAAGGCTGGAAATACTGCTATTATAAAAGAACTAGCAATAAACCCTTCCAATACATCGTGAAGTAAGTACCACACCATTTGGAGGAAATTCTACAGTTCTTTCCTTTGTTTAATCCAACACACGTGGGCTTGCAACACTAAGCAATAGGCCTTTTCCAATACTACTATTTAAATTGATGACGTCAATACTGTGACGCGTTAACATAATTAAATTCTAATTCTGGAAACACATGTATGGGAAAATCCCTATTCGTCCTTGGCTAATTCCACTCAGTTAATCAAGATAACCCTTTCCCAGTCAGCACTGGAAAGAAGTAGATAATTCCGTGTGTAAAACCAGTACATTTCTCTAAGTGGGTTGTGATTTTATTAATGGCTTTACACTCTCCCTCCAAGCAAATGTGGGTACATATAAACATGGATCTTGTCAAGTTCCATGTAAAACTTTTGTCTTATAAACTGTTTTATTGTAATCAATCACTTATTGAGTTACAGTCCAGTTTTAATACGACAACTATAAAAGTTAACCTCTAGATCGACTTTGTCGTATTATTACTTCAAGTAATGTGGTCTACAGTACTCACTTTTGATAGATATTATCAATAAATATAACATAACCCTAATTACTATTACCCGCCTCAGTGGCCTAGTTGGCTAACGCGCTTGTCGTGTTGAGCTCGACTGCTGAGGACGGGGAGATCGAGGTTCGACTCTCGGTCGGGTGAACTGGGGGTGGTTTTTCCTATATGGTTTTCCACTCTACCTCCACGCAAATGCGGGTTCACTCCCTCTAATTCAACCTTCCCCATACCTAATCCATTAGAGTAATTAGTACTTAAAGCGTATAACCCGAACGGGTAGTAAGACGTGGTGCTAAGTATTATTATTATTATAATTACTATTATTTAAATTTAAAAATGACACCTTTGCATGGGTATCGAACCTGGGACGTTTGATTTAGTATGCTATTCGCTTCAACCACATACATACATACACATAGTCATACATGCTCTTTTATTTTTAGAACTTTTAATGTTACTCTTTTTCACACATTCGTCTAGAGCAATTAGCCAAGTCTTACATGGCTTACTCCTGCCTTTTGATCCACACACACTCTCTACCTTTATATATTTGCTTCATCGCTCGATCCACACTCATCCTCTCAATATTATATTTAATAATTTCGGGTACAGCCGTACCTAAATATATTCTTTAAATTAATATAATAGTAAAATATTACCAGTTAATACCACAAAAAAAACCTATTGTTATGTTTTCTAAAAGGTTTTTTTATTTAAAAAATTGGACATTAGCACTTATTTATCAGCATCGTAAAGAGTATAAGTTTGTCATTTATTTGTATAACTCTTATGTTCATCTCATTCAGGAGTCGGCCAACATCTACGTGGAGCTTTTAAAGTCTCTGTTTGGTTTCTCGAGGTACTCCATGCAGGCCATATCATTCTACCTGCTGCAGAGCTTCAACGCTTTCATGTCTAAAGATAAGATCCCCATGTATAAGAAGCAAGTGTTGGACTTCAAGAAGAAGCTTACGGTATGTTGAAACTAGATATAGGTCAAAGACAACTTTTACTTGAATCTGAATATTAATTTTACTTAAAAATCCTGCATCTCTAAACTGAATCATAGAAAACCTAATTTCTATAAGAGGTTAAAAAAAATTATACATGGTTCTCTTTCAATTGAAAAAAAAATGACACCTGGACACGGTAATTTAACCCAAGATCTTTGTCCGAGTACGCCAATGTTCTTACCACTGATCTTACCAGAAGTCTTACGGTACCCAAGCTCATTTTTCACTCACATTTTGAGAAAGCAGAATCTGTGACGTACATGCGGAAATCTTAAACTACAAATGATATATCAATTAAGATTACCAGCTATCATAATGATAACTCAGCCACCTTCGTAGCTGGAGAGTTTTATACTGCCAATAGCGCATGTATGAATAAACAGATCATGATCGATACATTGATATGAATTTGTTCGCATTAATTCTTCAGTTGCCAAAAAAAAATATAAATCGTATATTAATTATATGATAAGAATTTTGTTTTATGATATTAATTAACATTCAGTTAGGTCGTAAATTCGTCTTATTGGGCTTGCCTATGTGTTAAAAAAACAGTATATATTTCACAAATCTCACATCCATTTATTTTCTTTTTTTTTTCGAATTCTCAAGTATACTTCTGGATTCGGAGGATACATCCCCTAGTAACACAATTCCAGCTGTTTGATTCCTCCTTAAGTTTAAAGGATGAAAGTTCATTACCGCACTTAAAAATGTCCGCCATATATCCCTATAATTAGCAAGTTCTATCCAGTCCACATAATTACACCTTATCCCTATATTGAGCTTGTTCTATCCAGTCCACTTCACTACACCTTATCCCTATATTGAGCTTGTTCTATCCAGATCCACTTCACTACATCTTATCCCTATATTGAGCTTGTTCTATCCAGTCCACTTCACTACACCTTATCCCTATATTGAGCTTGTTCTATCCAGTCCACTTCACTACACCTTATCCCTATATTGAGCTTGTTCTATCCAGTCCACTTCACTACACCTTATCCCTATATTGAGCTTGTTCTATCCAGCCCACTTCACTACACCTTATCCCTATATTGAGCTTGTTCTATCCAGTCCACTTCACTACACCCTATCCCTATCTTGAGCTAACTATACCCACTCCACCCTATCTTTATCATGAGCTAGTTATATCCTCCTCTTTACGCTTGATCTCTTTCGTGTTCATTCTAATGCTACCCTCCCATCTGAATTTAGGTCTTACCTCTGGTCTCTCCCATTGAATTTACCAGTCAATATTCTGAACATGTTTCTAGATTTATCCATTCACATTGCATGTCCCTCCCACCGTATTATATGAGATTTGACTATACTAACAATGCCTGGTGATGAGTACAGAAGATGTAACTCATCATTATGTAACATTCATCACTCCTCAGTATCTTCATCCATTGTTGGTCAAAATGTTTTCCCAAGCACCTTGTTTTCGCCCTAGCCTAAATTTATTTCCGTGATATACATTAACAGACCACATTTCACACCCATAGAGAACATTTTGCAAAACTATTTGTTTGTATATTCTGAGTTCTACATTCCTGGACATCAGGCAAGACGTTATTAATTTAATGACCGAGTAATAGCATGTATTGCCTAACGGCATTATTTCACAAAGTTTCACTCGAATATAATTATGTTGTTTGCATTACATTATAGTAAGTAGATTTAATAAACAAATCTAGCACATTACCAATGAAGTGATAAAGTTTATGTTAATTGTTTATTCCTCGGACACTTAATTAAGAGCGTGCATCACTAATTACCCATCAACTCTGAGATACAGTCGGCTAGAAATCGTAAATTTACATAAAAGCTGCATTGAAAAGTCCAATTCAGATCATTTTATAAATATTTAACAGATAATCATTGTAAACAAATCTTCATTCTGTCATAAAAGAGACATATTG
Source organism: Timema poppense (assembly GCA_902141375.1). Taxonomy (NCBI): domain Eukaryota; kingdom Metazoa; phylum Arthropoda; class Insecta; order Phasmatodea; family Timematidae; genus Timema; species Timema poppense. The sequence continues at coordinate 40,262 of CABFOV010001612.1, forward strand.
TAGTTATTAACAAGAAACTATGTCGCTTTGTCCCCCCATAGTCACCGTGGAAAATTTGGTGATCATTGAAATACGAATGAACTGTACAAATTTCTGAAAGCCGAGTTGGACCTACCTGCTATAATGAACGCCCTCAAGGCATGCACAGTAATTTAAATGGCGTGACAACTGTTATATTTGGATCTAAGATTTTGTCAGTTGACTAAACTATGACCAAACTTGTTCCCCTCACTCTACAGGAAGTTCTTGGCGACAACGGGGTGTTCCTGTACCCGACCCACCCTACCGCCGCCTACTACCACGGACAATCGTTTACCAGAACAGCCGGCATCATGTACTCCATGATCTTCAACGTGCTAGGCCTACCTTCCACTCATGTCCCTATGGGGCTCAACAAAAAGGGATTGCCGATTGGAATACAGGTAATTTGAGGAACGTTACCTTCACTTGAACTAGAACCCGTTATTTATAGGTTTGATAGAGCACTGGAACGTTTAAGATAAATTATTATTATTATTATTAGCATCACGCCTTACTAACCGTTCGGGTTAGACGAACTTACGCTAATGTGTAATGGTAGGGTGATTGTGAGATGAAATGGACGACCTACAGTTTAACGTGGAATCCGAACCACGGTGGAGGCCTGGCATCCCACACATTCACAAGATGTGATTAATACACATCTTGTCAGAGGTGAAGGAAGGGTTTGGCAATCAGGTAGAACTGTGCCGGGACCTAGGATTGAACCCCAAACCCCAGCACCAGAAGTCCGACACCTTACCCCTAGACCACCAGGTCACCCGTTTAAGATAAAATTTGGTGACCTGGTGGTCTAGGGGTAAGGTGTCAGACTTCTGTGCTGGCGGCTGGTGTTCAATCCCAGGTCCCGGCACAGATTTATCTGATTACCAAACCCTTCCTTCACCTCTGACAAGACATCTTGTGAATGTGGGGAATGCCAGGCCTCTACCGTGGTTCGGATTCCACGTTAAACTGTAGGTCCTCCATTTCATCTCACAATCACCCTACCATTACACATTAGCGTAAGTGCGTATAACCCGAACGGGTAGTAAGACGTGGTGCTAATAATAAAAAGATAAAAGTTTGTGTGTTTAATCTTTCACTTTTACTTTCTCTTGACTCCTCGGAGAGAAAAATGTTGTGATTGTCAAAATAATCGAACTCGGAAATTTTGGTAAATTCCATTTTAATCTGGAGGTTGTGGTACTGGTGTATACCTTTTCTGTGTTCTGTTCTAGTAGCTCTGCAAATATGCTTATTTTATATTAATATACTAACTAAAAATTATTGAGTTGTTAAGGGAAAATAACCCTGTTTGAATCTTTCGACTTTATTTTGGCGTGAACTATCTTTAGAAATAATGCATCGTAGAATTAAATATGGCGTTAGAGCGAACGCCTGTGCAACAATTTCTCTCCCACCACCTAAGCAAGAGAATAATATTGCTCCATATTTTTTAAGATTGCGTAAAATCCCTCGACTTCATAACTTTTGTAAAGGTTCATCCACATAAATCTATCAATATTTTCATAAATGTATTTAAATTGTAATAGGTCTTTTCCTCAGAGCTGCGTCTAGGATTTTCGTGAGGGGGAGGGGGGGGCAATCAGGATTTATGTGAAGGGGGGAGGCTCAGCCAGGATTTTCATGAGGGGTGAGGGTGCGGCCAGGAGTTTCATGTTCATTGATTAAAAATGTCCAGAATGGACTTCTTAAGATGGAGTGAAAATAAATGCAAATTAAGACGTACTGCTTTTACAACAAAAAGTATTTTAGTCCAAAAAAATTTGTTTAAATGCTTTAGTACGAGTAGATGGCCTACGTTTGGTTTAATTTTCTACATAAATTAATCTCAACAGTTCTAGAATATATATCATGACCGTAATTGAATACAAACAAACTCTTTAAACGAAGAGGAAAAGTCATGATTTAATTTTGCAATGCCCATGGCAGATATTAAAAAAGATTGAGATTACGATGTGTAGGAAATTAAACTAACCAAATCTACGACAGAATTTTTTATGTTCTAAAAAGTATTTGTTATAAAAACTGTAAGAATATGTATGGACCTTAACTCGCGCTCCCTTACCCTCCCCCCTCTTTTTCATCCCTTCCCCCCTTATGCCAGGATCCCGATCAACTTAAAATTCACTTAACCTAAAAGTTGTCTATGGTACAATAGCCCCATGGCTTCTTTGGTGCTGACTGACAGCTGACAGCTTTGAAAAGTTACCAGACCATTATTATTATTATTATTATTAACACCGCGTCTTACTGCCCGTTCGGGTCACACGCACTTACGCTAATGTGTAATGGTAGGGTGATTGGTAGATGAAGTGGAAGACCTACAGTTTAACGTGGAATCCGAACCACGGTGGAGGCCTGGCATTCCCCACATTCACAAGATGTCTTGTCAGAGGTGAAGGAAGGGTTTGGTAATCAGATAAATTTATGCTGGGACCGAGGATTGAACCCAGGCCGCCTGCATAGAAGTCTGGCACCTTACCCCTAGACCGCCAGGTCACCCCGTTACCAGAGGTTAGCAGTTGTCACTTATGACGGTAAAAATGTAGGTATATACCTAAATATTGACTGTCAGAAGTCAGATGTGAGCTGTCAGTCAGCACCAAAGAAGCCACGGGGCTATTGTAGAACTTTCATGTTAGTGAACATTAAGTAAAGGTATCACGTGTTCTAGCTAGCCAACCATGTTGTGAGGGGTGTCAACGGGATTATTTAGTACGTCATTTGTTTGTCTATGGCAGAAGTGGGGGCAACATATTTTTCAATGTGGCCACAGGTGTGGTAAATGAGAAGGGAAATTCACCACACCATGTGAAAATTGAGAAATTATTGCTAAAATAACATTCAAAACAACCAACACACATGGTTTGAACAAGTTTATTAAAAACATGTGTCATTTGACTACTTAGTCACAACAACCTCAGACGTAAATGATAAAAATGGTTCAGATTGAAAATGTAAGACAATTTGATGCGTAATTTGACAATCCTTTATTCTGACAAGTTGCAGAAATATTGGACGAATATCTTAACTAAATTCATATACCGGAATGCATCCAATATTATGCAAGAAATAAGTTACAATCAGCACACGTCATCAGGAAAAGGTTTATTTTATTTAAAAAGCTGTAAAACTCAAATTCGACACACTTTTAGGGACAATTCATCACGTGAAGCGATTGGCGACAGGGTTGTCCACCCCAGGTCAATGGCATGCAGACAAATTCTTCAGTACATTTTTCTTTCCACGTTTCACAAAACCTAAAACATCTTAGCCTTTTACTACTCTCTCTTTAGTATATTATACCCAGTAAACTTCTATTACAAGTAAATGTAGCCTAATCGGATTCAGTTCAGTGAACAATTTGTTTTTAAACATTTTAAATTCATTGATTGTATTTTGCTTAAGTTGAACGTCAAGTTATGTTACTGTGAATCCCGACCTCACAATAGTTTATTTACGTTAAGTGAACCTTACGTTCCGTGAACGTTAGGTTGATCACGATCCCACCATTAACACCTACCATGATAAAGCTTTATTTTATTTTGGGGGTAAGGTTACATCCCTACCTTACTCTTGAGTGTAAGGTCCAGTTATTTGTGATTCTCCCACTACACAACCGTTCAATCTCATAGTCATGGGGTGAGCACTCTTATGGTACTAGCTGATCCCAGTAAACTATTTTAGCACACTATAGCTAGGAACATCTTGCAATGACGTCACAGAGAATTGCGCATGTGTGGACGTGAAGTTTATAGAAAAGGAAGTGTGACGTCTATGTAAAATTCCCCATTACTGTTTTGTTAGCAATCTGTCATTTATTTTAAAGAAGGAATCTAGCTAGATCTTATATTTCATAACGTGGTTTATTTATAAAAAATAATGGATCTAGTTATATTTGATTGAATTTGATATAAGAATTGATTGATTAATTAACATTCCGCAATAGAAAATACGTTGTGTTCCAAGTGTAACGTCCCGCTTGGAATCTTTTAGTCCGCGATCGCTAGTGGCGTGGTTCTGCTTGGCAACATTAGAGTAGGAGTATTGTGTTGTATACTTGTAAGAAGTTGCATGACATGATGTAACAACTTACGAGCTATGGCTTAATCAAATGGGGGACACTCACCGAACCTCCAAGACGAGCTGCAACGCACGGCACTAGCACCGACCGACTCACTCCAAACAACCCGACATACTAAAGGGAGCGTTCGACAGGCGCCACCTAGCGTCAAACCCGAGACTTGCGAGAAACAAAGGAAGATAGTTGCTTCTTCCGGCCACGTCAAGCTTCTAAAATAATAATAATATTTAGCCCCGCGTTTTACTACCCGTTCGGGTTATACGCTTTAAGTACTAATTACTCTAATGGATTAGGAATTGGGAAGGTTGAATTAGAGGAAGTGAACCCGCATTTGCGTGGAGGTAGAGTGGAAAACAATTTAGGAAACCCCACCCCCCCCCAGTTCACCCGACCGAGATTCGAACCTTGGTCTCCCCGTCCTCAGCAGTCGAGCTCAACACGAAAAGCGCGTTAGCCAACTACGCCACCGAGGCGGGTGTCAAGATTATAGGGTATTCTACACGTTGCTCGGACCTTCTCGTCATCCCGTTCTCTCGCTTCTCCTTCCTTCCCTCTGCTTGCGTCCCTCCCCCTCTCTGTCAACTTTAACTTTGTATATATAGTGGTACGCTAGTGGCCTATGGGTTGCATACTTATCCCTTTTCTATGCTGATAATTTAAATGTCATGTTTCTATTTGTAGGTTGTCGCGGGTCCCCACCAAGACAGGCTATGTCTAGCGGTGGCTGAGATTTTGGAGCAGGAATTTGGGGGTTGGGTCCCACCTCCTTCTTCTTAAACAGTTTTGAGTGATTCCTTCATTCTCAGTGTCAAAACAAAGAGGAATAAACTCAGCATCACACTAAACTACTTGTAAAGTATTTAGAATCTTGTAAATAACATTAATTATTTTGTACGACACATAGATTTAAAATGGTAACTACTGGCCAAAATAATTTTGTATAGTGAGAAAATGCATATACAAATACACAAACATTAGGATTGTAAAATGAAATACAAGATCTTTAATCAAGGGTTTGTATTGTTACACCCACAACTATTTTAATAATAATAATAATAATAATAATACAAGTTACAGTCCCATTTTCATAGGAAGAGCCTTATTCGGTGGTTAGTAGAGTAGCTAGTGCTACTTTCATGTGTTCATACTTCAAATATTGTGATTTGCGTCCCACATTTTTGATAAAAATTATCAATACTTGAAAAAAATAACAGAAATAATATGATAAAATATGATCAATTTGGACCATTACCACAAAAAAAAAATTATTGTTTTCTAAAAGGCCCTTTCTATGAAAATTAGACTGTACCAACTTAATCTCTGCTGAATTTAACTAGTTGTATTTACAACACATCATGTAAAGTTTGATTTCAAACAAACCAACTTAAAGTATTTAAAAAATGAGAGAGGAGATTTTTTTTTTAGTGTTTCCAAAGTTTTCTTTTTGTTTTAATTTTCTTGCTACATGTCTATTTACCCACCCAGGCTATAGAAGGGATGAGGAAAGTATAATTTAGAGTAAATGTACCCTCATTTGTGTGAATGGAGAATGCAAAACTGTTGAGAAAAACCTTTGCGTGGTACACCAAGATGGGATTCAAACACTAACCTTGATCTTGAATCTTAGCTGAATTTGAAAACAGCACATAAGGAATGGGGAATTAATAAATACAGATAAGGAAAGAATTCAATTATTTTCATTTATATATTATTTAGCTCAATCTTATACTTCTTATGTTTTTATATATATTTTTAAATTATATAAATCTGTCTATTCTAACTTATAATCACGTCTGTTTTTTATAGTTGCCTTATTGTACACATTATTTAGAGCTCGTGTATATGATTGTATTTTAACTTGTCATAAATGTAAATTGACTCAAAGTTTACATTTTTATCAAACTTTTTAGATGTTATTATAAAAAGTCTAATGAAGTTCTTATAAATGTTATAATACAGATTAATTATACTTAATAAATTTATTTATAACATATACTATTTGCTCATTAGATTCCATCTAATGTTCTAACTTTCACTCTCACCTTTTTTCTTTTTTCTTTTACCACATCATTAATATTAATCGTTTCCTTACTACTTTTTATAGTGTTATTCAAAAACTAATCTTGATGCCAACAACAGACCAGACCAGACCAGATTGATGCCTTACCCTGCATGCCCATCGATGTGGATCTTAAGTTTCAAATAGTTCAGTTAATCGTAGTTTACTAGATGAACCTTGCTTCACACACATGACTGTACTTATTTTACATTTTTCTAGATAATATGTAAAAATACCAACTAAAAATATTGGACTTAACTTTCATAACTATATTTGTATGGATGCCAATTGATACTTAACTTTAATAAAGGTTGTGAGCCCACTTTGCTTGCCACATTGTCTATGGAAGGGTATGTAGTCCAACATTTTTAATCCCAAAAGCCCAAATCTGATACTTAGCACCAAAGGGCGAAGATATATTTAGTAATACCAATAACATAATATTGTCCTACAAACATCACGAAAAAAATAATAATTCCGATACCAATATTAATTATGTTGTAGGTTGGTAGAATTTTTCAAACTTTACTCCCAAAAATGTATTATGAACTAAGCATGCACATACTTTCACAAAACAACTTGGCATTATAAAACTATATTTATACATATTTTTACTGATCAAATAAATGTATTAATATACAGTCATGACAATATTTATATTTGCAACATTAGCTATTTCACATCTGCCTCTGTTGGTTTCCCTTTAATTTCCCTCCAGGATACTACTGTGAGGGGCCCCATTTTCTATAAGTGCAGGCATCATTTGGCCCACATAAGAGACTAGACTGCCAATGACGGTTAGATTGGGATTTGAATCCATGTCAGACGTTCAGAGGGTGGTTTTCCTTTTTCTTATTTTTTAATCTGTTCTCCATGCAAATGGGGGCATACTTATCCTTAGCACATGAATGTAATTAGTACATATAGTTAACCTGAATGAGTAGTGATAAGTGGTGAAAAAATTAAGATGTAAATCAATAATTAAGGAATTTGTTATTATATAATTTGTATGTTAATATTAGCAAAAAATTATTTATTTAAATATTCTTTTATGTACTTTTGTGTATTTAAACAAAAATGGTCACTATGAAACCAAATAAAATTTACAAAAATAAAGTATTGAAGTTTGATTTAATTTTTTTCCTATTAATTTTGTAATATTAAGAAATCATAATTTTTTAATAAACAACAGGATTATGAAAACTCAAAAACTTTGTTCGTTTTAGAAATGTGGAATAGTAATTTTAAATGAAAAAAAAAATTCAATTGAAATATCCTTCATCAGTTTACTTATATTAAGAATGTTTTGCACAAGAAACTTAAAATTAGTCAGAATAAAGTGTTAATAAGGATTTCAGTTCTCTTCTTAACACTATTGACTACATTATTATTTATTAGGTGTTCTGTCTTATTACTTGTCGGTGACCTGGCGGTCTAGGAATAAGGTGTCAGACTTCTATGCTGGTGGCCGGGGTTCAATCCTCGGTCCCGGCAAAGATTTATCTGATTACCAAACCCTTACTTCACCTCTGACAAGACATCTTGTGAATGTGATGAATGCCATGCCTCCACCGTGGTTCGGATTCCACGTTAAACTGTAGGTCCTTCATTTCATCTCACAATCACCCTACCATTACACATTAGCGTAAGTGCGTATAACCCAAACGGGTAGTAAGACGCGGTGCTAATACTAATAATAATAATAATATTACTTGTCCATTATTTTTATCAGTGTACCCTGTTCTCTGCCTCCTTCAATTCCAAGACTGTTCTTCTTGCCATAAAGTCATCTAATATTTGAATCTTCCTCCTTATGCTCCTCTTTCCCTCAACCTTTTCTTCTATGGTGTCGTGCAAAAGACAGTTCCTCCTAAGGATGTGTCCAGTCCAGTTTACTTTGCACCGAAGAATCACATCTAACATGTCTCTCTTTTCACCCACTCTTCTTAGGACTTGTTCATTTGTCACCCTGTTTCATACAGCACAATGCCCCAAATGTAGCATCATATTATTTTCTTCCTCAGTTTCAAACTCAACTTGCTGGTCAGCAGTAACATTTCTTCGTTGAAAGCTTCCTCGACGTAATTTCTTTAGAGCAGTAGGCATCCTTTGTCAGAAGACTCCCAAGGTACTTGAACTGCTATATATTTTCCAATTTTAATTTTCAACGGCTCTTCATTTGTTGAAACCACCATCACATTTGACTTCTCAGTGTTGATCTCCATGCCATATTTTCTCCCTGTCATCTGCATATTTTACTGCATTGATTATCCTGAAGTTGATCCCTCCCAGATTTACCTGACCAGCCTCTTTCCATTCAAGCTGAACAAACTGGGTGACAAATAGCTCCCTGTCTCACTCCTCTTCCTATTTCTACGCTGTTGGTCTCTCCATCAATCAGCCTCACCTTCACTCGCTGTCCCAGGTACAGGTTTCCAATCAGTCTTCTGTCCCTCCAGTTTATGACGATCTTGAGTATTTCCATCAGTTTCTTCCATTTCACTTTATCGAACACCATTTGCCAGTAAATGAAACCAATGTACACTTATTCCTTGACTTCCATTACTTTTTCTGAAATTATTCTCAGCATATCGATGACATCGCTGGTTATTTTTCTGAATCCAATTTGGTCTTCTTTAATCAAACTTTCTATTTTATATTCAAGTCACCTATTGAGTATTCTTACAACGCTCTTCCTCACATAAGAGATGAGGCTGATGGTCCTGTGATCACTGCATTTCTTGGATTTCTTCTTCTTCTTTAGAACCACCAAGGTTATGTCTAGAATGTCCTCGAGCCATTCTCTTGTTTCATGGAGGCTATTTATAAGTTTTATTAGAGCCATTAATCCGTTATTTCATAGTTCCTGCAGACGGTTAGATGGTATATCACAATCTCCAGCAGCTTTCCTTCTTCACATGTCCTTTGTTTCTTTCCAGTTCACTCTTTAAAATGATTAATCCTTTTTCGTCTTCCTCTACCACTTTTCCTGTTTCGACCTCTAGGTTTACTGGTCAATTTTCCCTTGTCGTACAGTTATTATATATATATTTCCCAAATTATAAGAACCTTTTTATGAACCATCACCACCTGACCTTTGGGGTTTTCTATTCCTATTAGCGCACACCTTTGTTTTCATTCCGTCTCACTTCCTTTGCCTGCTGGTACATGAAGTCATCCCTTACTTTCCTTTACATTTCAATAATCTAATCACATGTTTTCTATGAGTAATCATTCTTAGCTTTGTTTCTCTCCTTAACTCGTTAAGCCTAATATATTCTTCTTTGTTGACTTTTTTCCTTCTTTCTTACATTTTCTGAAGCATTTCTGTTGCTAGCCAAGGCTTTCGGGCAATTCTCTTCACTTTCCCAACATTGCCATTTAGTACCTTCAAATAAATATTCATAACACTATTCCACTTCTCTTCCGCACTTATACTTTCTTCTGTCACCTCACTTAACTTTGGTTCTACTGAATTTCTCACAAGGTCATTCTTGCTTCTTAAATTTTCTAAGTCCAACCTCGATCTTCTCTTGCTTGTTTTCCTGATTTTTTTTCAGTCTGGTTATAAAGTATGCCACCAGCAGGTTGTGGTCCAAATAGATATCAGCCGCTGGGGCTGATCACTCCTCCTGAAGTTGTACTCTCCTGGAGATCTGAAAGGGAGTCTAGTTTACCTCCATTTTTTGCCCAATGAAGAGCTATAATTGGTTTTGTTCCCTTGACAAAAGGGCTTTTCAGTGCTATTCACCGAAGCCGAACTAGCACTGCATACAGTTACGCCTGTGGCTGTTCAATCTTGAACCAACTCTAGAATCATTTGTTTTGTGTCTCAAGCCGATCCTAGGATCACTCGGTACCGGCCACATAATCCTGTGCAGGGGGTGTGATATACTGATATACCCCACGTCACTGGTTACAGAACTTAACCACCCTCGCTATATGGAAGCGTCTGTTAAGTTTTACCCTTGTGGACTCTTGAGACAGCTCTCACACTCTGGTGCTCCATGGGCCGGGTTAAGGAACATGTATTGTAAGGCTGGATACTACTAGAAGCCTTCGCACCAGCAAACAAAAGCAAACTAGCCCACTTCAGTGACGGAGGGGCTGAGGCGTTAAGACTGGCCTGCCAAAGAAGGGGATATTGGGATTCAAATCCCAATTGGGTCTACTGAGGGTGGTTTTTCCTAAATGCTTATCCACTCTCTTTCCTCGCGCATACTGGTAGATCACCTCTAAAATCCTTGCTTCTTCGTCCTTGCCTCATTAGAGTAGCTATCATATGTGTTTATAACTTTAACACGCGATAAGACTTGATAAAAAAATAATATAAAATAAAAACATAAATTTGCTGTGTATATACAGAATTTGTGTAACTATTAAGTTCTCACTTCTCAAACAAGAATTTTTTTTATTGCCACAATTTAGAAATTGGTATTTACAATGATTTTACAACACAACTACAATTTTATCAGTTTTACTCGATAACATTTTAAACAATTGCAGTCACAAATTGATTCACCAGGGGCTTGCAACTAGAAAAATAAATTATAAATATATTTTAAATTTAACAAACTGTAAAGGTGTAAATAGATACTTTTTCTTCAATTTTAAAACACATTGCAATAAATCCTTAAATAGTTACCAAAATATTAAAACATTGTTTACAAAAAATCTTTCTCAAATAGAATAAGGCACTAATACATTTATAACAATCAACATTTAACCTTTTGGAATTATTTTCCTACAATACAATCAAAATAATAATAATAATGTGTTGGATATACATCACATAACTGCAGTTAATTCCATACAATTTTTAAGTATATACTAAAGTATCTTTTGTGTGTTCATTTAATTTAGTTTTTTATAAACACACTAGAAAATAACTCATCCTTTTGTTGGAATTTGGAAATAAGCTATCAATACATTACATGATTTATAAAAATCAAGTCTTATTCAAAACCAAAAGTGTTATAATGATGCATGGAAGAATAAATTGAATAAATGTAAGAGTTTGAAACTATTAGGATCAAGGCAAAGTTCACATATACAAATATGTCTCAAGGTGTCAGGTGTAGCCAGCAATTTTTTTTCAGGGGGTGGGGGGATATGTCAAATTTCTACAAATAAATATAAACATCTAAGTATTTGGTTTACATCAAAATAAATTTAAAACATTATTTTTTGTCTTTTGTGGCAAATTTTAACATATTTTTACATCTTACTTTTTCCCCTTGAAATTGTATTCTGATTAACAAGAATGAAAATTAGCTTAAAAATTAATAATTAGTTTTTAAGATAATTTTTACCCATTATTTAGTTTCGAAGGACCAGTTTCTAGTTACTCTAAAACAGATAGTGGGTTTGAACTAGAATACATAAGAATAGTATGTTGTTTAGTCAAAAATGTTATTGAAGGGGGAGTTTTGGGGAGGGGAGATATATCCCGATATCTCAACCCCCAGCCCCTTTGTTAAGTGCCTGAGGGGACTAGTGTATGCTGGGGATTTATTTATTAAGGTTTTATATACTTTACGTACATCTTTAAAATAAAATTATTTACCAAGAAACGGTATTAAACCAAAATAAAAAATAAAATATACAACCTAAGTTTATTCATTTCCAATTTATCATATTTCCATTAGCAAATTAGCATCCAAGTAAATATATGAGCTCTGCTGTCCAACATTTTTAACTTCTTAGTGATTTTTCTAAATTTTATGTTCTCTGATGATTTTGTTTCAAATGTATCAGAGAAAATTAAGGCAATTCCTTAAAACTAATTTAATTATAAGCTTTGGTATGAGTAAAACATTACCAATAACAACTTACCATTAACGTTATAAATAGATTTACAAAATACAATTTATGTATATATAAATAGTTAATACAAATACTCAGTGAATGTTTTCTAACATTATTTTATAGGTAATAGTGTTATAAATATAATATTAAAGAAAGTTACTTATGCTACAGAGAAAAGCTTTAGTAACACAAGTAAAAATGTAAATTTAATAAAATACCTTAGTTTGAATGCCAATATTGTGTGTATTTAAAATAATTTATCAGAATTCTGTATTATTTTATCTAAAACAACTAAAAGCTGATTGAAAAATACTTTTTTGAAACTATTTACAGAGAAATGATACTGAGCAATGGATCACATTCAGAATCAGTTGCAATGAAATATAAACAAAAAAATGTTTAAACGATGCACAAAAAATAATACTGCTCCTAATAAAATACCTAACCATATGTTTAGAATATGAATTGATTGATATTTCTGGAACTTTTTTTTTCTCATACAAATACAAATGCAAATGATATGATTCCTAAAGATAATGGAATGTTTTAATAGACTAAATAAATGTTTGATATTATGATGGATCTTATAAAGTATTTCATTCCTTGTATTCAAATATTTTTATATAAGCTGCTACATGAATTTAATATTTTTAATATTATTTCGCTTAAGGTACTATTATTTTAGTCCTCGTGTGCTTAGGATTAATTGATTAATTATATCAAATGATAACTTGCTTCCACCAAATCTTTAATGTTCAATTATATAACTGCAAAGGTGTTTTTTTTAACATTTCTACAATGGGTATTATATATAATTACACAAGATAGTTACACATTCAATCTCTACAAAAATAATTGGTTTGTAATCATAGACCACTTGTTAAGTAGGAACATTTTCTTATTCTTAATATTCATGACAGAAAGAGCAGGGAAGAGAGATGAAGACAAACACAAGAGGGTTTCATAATTAAAAGAGGAACAAGGTTCAAACTTTATACTGCTGCCACTGGACAGAGAAATACATTTCGATTAGTGGTCTTCATCTTATTTCATGAATTTTCATTTTGTACTCCATGATCACCTCTCCCTTCTTTAGTTTTTTTTATTGCACAAAACCTAAGTTAAGTGAGTAGTGATCGCCACTACCTTTTTGTCCATTGGAAGCTGTGTAAAATGTGTTTACATTGTAAAAGCAATATTTTTATTCATTTATGATTTTTTAAGTCAATCTTTTTCTCCTTTAACTTTTGTTATGTAAATTGATTTAGTGAAAAGTTTTTTTTTCTCTAAACGGGTACCTGTTTATTAAACTTTAAGAGGCCATATCACAGTTATTAACCAGGCAATTAGACACACAATAAACAATGCTCAGACCATAAAATATATTGAAGCGCAGTTTTCTGAGGTCTTCATATGAACAGTGAAATTGGGATCACATTAATAGTTTATTTCATATTAAATAAATTATTTTTTAAATATCCTAAAATAGTTTAAATGATATCAATGCCATTTTTTTTAAGTAGAAAAAAGAAATTCGCTTTACAAAGTTAAACCTGGTTCAAGCTTTACTCTCTACTCAAGTTAGGAATTATCGATGAAGTGAGACGGGCTCTTAAGAAACCCATTAAATTTCACTCAGAAATTTTAATTACAGGAATAATAATAGCCCTAAGCTAAATCATGGTAATCAATGGACAGGAAATACATCAAATTAACTTAACCCCTTAGGTAGTGTAATACCCTAGAAATGATAAGAGATTGGAAATACTACCCATGCCACAAAATAAAATGAGCAGCACATAAGTTAGATACCAAATGACCCGTTATTATTTTCCTGGATCCATTTTGACAAATGGACTGGTGCCAAATAGTATCCGTGGTTCACCCTTTGTCCTAATTTTCAATTGTACTAAATCTAACCAATATATGTCTCAAAAAGAAAGCAAGTCAATGCAGTAGTACGTTAAATATTAACCACTACTAAAAAAATGAAGGACCAATTCATTATGTTTGAAATATATGTAAAAAAAAATTAACATCTTTTGAAAAATTAAATAACTGGGTTAATGAGGTTTTAAAGTCGCATCATCACATGGGTTATTAGCGCTAGCATTGCTGTAAAACTTAAACAAAACTACCCCACAGTTTTAAATCTTTAATTTTATTAAATTACTTAACACTGGAAATAAAATATTATCGAAGTGTATTTTTTTGTCCATGATTCCCCATTAAAGTAATTGATTACTAGAAGCCAGTAGGTTCTCGTGTAAAGCAAGAGATATTTTGTCAATGCGTAGGTCCGTTCACTTGGTGCGGTCAGCCGGCCGCACATACACCTTCCCGCTGTTCTTCTCCCACTCCCTGTTAAACTCATGCTCCAATATCTCGGCTCCACGCTTCCGCGTCAGGCCCGTCTCGTCAAGGCTCAACTCGCACATCTGCATGTCGTCAGTGCCTATGAACAATATTTTTAATGAGACACGTTGAACCTTATAAGTTAGTAAGTGTGTGAAATCTATATTTCTTACACAGATTATTGTTTGTTAATTTTTTAGGGATGGGACCCTGAAATCCTTAAGAAGATTCGAGATTCAAAGATTCAAGGAAATTTTGAATTTGAGACTCAAATCCCTAAATAAAAAAAATCAATTTTTAAAGTAAAAGTTCTATTACTGCTTATTGGTGGTTCCAAAACAATATAATTATAGGATTAACTTAACAACCAGACCCAAGACCAGTAATTTATGAGTTATTATAAGAAAGAATATTAACATTTAGTAACTATTTGTATCAACTATTATTCTGTTATTTTTATTTTCTTCTTTATGTTCATAATTTTTTTTCCGAGATTTGGATTCAGATTCGATATTCTGGATTTGAGGGTAAATTGGATACAAATGATCAACTATCGGACATAAATAAATTGTGAAGTGAATGGATAGAAGGCTAGCTTACCTATTTGGAGATTTATAAGCGGGTTTAATTCGTTACCAATCATAATACTTTCTTGGGACTATTTTATTCTCAAACTTATCAAACATTTAAACTTTATTAAAACTCAGATGTAGATGTAGATGTCAAAAGAATGTCACAGCATTCATATACTTTCTCACCTCTCACATTTATGTTCAGCGGAACTTTTTTGTACCAGAACGTCTTGCTACCTTACTACTCTAAAGAGTAAGGATGAGGAAAAAAGCATTTTAATGGTAATCTATCCACATTTGCGTGTAAATAGAGTGGGAAACTATATAGGAAAAAACACCCTTAATAGACCCAACCGGGATTCGAACCTCAATCTCGATATTGCAATAATGTTTTTTCCTAGAAGTGGCCATATTGTGTTTTTATTATTGATGGCGATATTGTGTTTTTCCTAAAGTGACCATATTGTGTATTTACAAGTTATGGCGATATTGGGTTTTTCCTATTGTATTTTTTATGAGCAGTGGTCATATTGTGTTTTCCAAAATAAAAACTATTTTGTGTTTTCCCGAATGGAAGCCATATTGTGTTTTCAAAAAGGTGGCCATTTTGTGCATTTCCTAGAGGTGGCCATATTGTGATATTCCCAGTAGTGGTAATATTGGGTTTTTCAAAGTGGTAGTCTTTTTTTTTTTTCCAATGTGGTGTCAATTGGGTTTTCCCTACTAGTGGCTATTCATAATAAATTTGACTATCTTTATAAGGATTTGATCACTCTCACAACAAACTAGACTACCAATGATGTAAAGATCAAGGTTCGAATCTCAATTGGGTGTACTGAGGATGTTTTTACCTAAGTGGTTTTCCACTCTCCCGCTATCAAATATGGGTACATTTCCTCTAAGTTCAACATTATTTATCCCTGTCACATTGGTGCCATTAGTACATGTGAGTATAACCTGATTGGTTATAGTATTATTGTACTAAAAAAAACTTTCTAAAGCAAATTACAATTTTAGGCCTGTCCAAGGGCCGGATAGAATATCACAAACATTATTTAACATTTAAATAATCACAGCGTTCACCAAATTTAGTTTTACTAATAGTATACTTGTTCTAACTTTGATTAAGGAAATACTGGTACCCTACCTGCCACAAGCAGTATGGGAGGTTTGTCTGGATGAAGCTCCATCTGGCGAGCCACAAACTCCCCATCGAAGTGAGCATACCACCAGCCTCGCTTGTTATTAGCATCCCCTTGGGGCCCAATGGCCACCGAGGGGCGTATGAAAGGGATTCGGAAATAACGCTGGGAGTTGTTGTTAATTGGCTGCTTTACCTGAGCCCTTGGAGTTCGCACCTTTGCTGCTGGAATGTGACAAATGAATGTTGGATAATGTAATGAAGCTCAAAGTTGGGCCCGTGGGTACAATGGGGCTTCCCGCAAGTCTTGGAACAACATGCAAATCACTAAAATTATAACACCAGTTTCCAAAATTCAATCAAATAATTTTTTTTAAATTTTGAGGTATTTAACGAGACTTTATAAGCTGACTGGTTGGACAGAGCTTAAAAACTTATTTTTAGAACAGATACAAAAGACAGTACCCCCTGACACAGAAATGAATTTATCAATGTAAAAGAGGAATCAACAATTTCACTATATTGAATCTTTTGCCCATGTCTAGAGACGAGCCCAATACCTTTACTATAGTAAGCAGATGTTCTACCAACTAAGCTAAGATGTCTGAATGACGAGCGATTGATACCGATAAGGAAATTTAAATATATTTTCAAATTTTGAACCTGAATTTTTTTCTAGAACAATTATATTGTTTATTGGGATGTTAAAGAAACTTAATCGTGTCGGCCCACAATCTAGTCATATCAAAATAGTGCCAAAGAAATGATGGTCTCTGTTGTCAACACACAAACCCTCCAACCATTAATCTCAGTTTTATAGACTGGAACCGCTACTTTTTCATTCAAGTNCAGCTTCACATAAAAATCTGAAATCGGCAGGGATTGAGCATCTATAGCCAGAAAGTTTGACCTCTAGACCACAGAGGCAGTCTATTGGTGGGATAACCAAACATAATTTGGACAAACTAATCATCATCATCATCATCATCATAATAAACTGTTTCCTGCCTGTGGCCGGGTCAGTTTAGTAAAATGCCTCCATCTTCCTCCTTTAATTTCTTCCATTCTTCTCCTCTCACTTGAACACTTTCTGTTATCTGTTCCCCCATATCTTTCTTGGTTTCCCTGCGGTCTTTTTCCCACATGCTTCATTTCCAACATTTTCTTCGGCATCTTTTTTTTTACATTCATATTACATGCCGACACCATGTCAGTCTTGTTTCCTCTACTATCTAATGTACTCCCTGTATCAATACCCTTCACCAAATAACTTCATTCCTAATCTTGTTTCTCCTTGTGACAGCTAATAAGCTAACAAACCAATTACTCGCACACAATTCCGTTAATTCGCTAGTCAAGTGAATGTCGATTAAATTAAAGGCTAACGTCAATATAAAGTTAATATTTTCATCAAAACAAATGTGGAAAAGTTAACCGTAACTTAAAACCAAAATATTATTTTAGTGCAGGTTTCAGTTCTAACAACAGGGAAGTAAAAGTTGAGATAGTTTTAGCACAGAGCACAATGCAGTTTATATTTTACTGTACCTGCGTCCATGACAGAACGTGGGGCACGCTCATTCTCATCCATGATGGTACGGCGTTTGTTCTTGGCCTTCCATGCGTGGTACACCTTCAGGCGACGATGAAACTCAATACGACATGCCTGGGGAAAAGATAGATTTCTTTTTATTGATAGTTTTATTAGTACATACAGAGCAAAAACATACTATTGGAATGTACAAACTGTATGAAAGACATCAAAGATTAGATCTCATACAAGTAGCTGAAGCCACAATTCAAGCAAGAAATAATAATCAACATGAAATATTTTTAATGTAGATTGATTTGTTAGTAGGTTTTGAATATTTTCAAACTCAAACAAGATGAAAATATGAAGTTTAAAAATATAAAGAAGTAAGCTTCTAATAGAACATGGAGATAGGTCTCAATATGGACACTGTCAAAAGACAGAACAATAATCATTTTCAGCTGAAAGTACTAATACAAATAGTTATGACTGGTTCAAAAAATAATAATTTAACACCATGTCTTACTATTCATTAGGGTTATATGCATATAAATACTAATTATGCTATAGTGTTCAGGATGAGGAATGATTAACTACAATTATGTTATTTGTTTTTGGTTTAAAAATTCACTAAATTAGTAATAATTTGCTTAGAGAAATTTTGCCTCCCCTAATATATGTAATGTGGTATCACTAACAACCAACTAGCCCTCTCTAAATCAACTAAATTAAAACTAAGTATAATATTTACTAACCATGTATTTAAAAAAATATGTTTAACTTAAATTATTTTACTAGATTAACTCGATAAATAATTATTTTATAGAATGTTTATTTATTTAAAAAAAACAAGACAGCCAACTAAAAATCAAGGACAGAATAGACTTTGATACCCAAATCTGGTTTCAGTTATTAATATTATTATTAGCACCGCGTCTTACTACCCGTTCGTGTTATACGCACTTACGCTAATGTGTAATGGTAGGGTGATTGTGGGATAAAATGAAGGACCTACAGTTTAACGTGGAATCCAAACCACGGCGGAGGCCTGGCATTCCTCACATTCACAATATGTCTTGTCAGAGGTGAAGGAAGGGTTTGGTAATCAGATAAATCTTTGTCAGGACTGAGGATTGAACCTCGGCCACCAGCATAGAAGTCTGACACCTTACCCCTAGACCGCCAGGTCACCAGTTATTAATGAAAGAACTGAGGTGCTGAATATTCGACCTAACCCATCCCTAGTTAAAATACACGATATCATCCGATTATTGCAATGTATTTTATAATGAGTCTCTAGTTTTAGACTTCCAGAGAATTAACGTCCAATAAAAGCCTGCCATAAGAATATCAAAGGAGGGACCGTTTAGAAAATACCAAAACAATGTTTAGCGGTAAGGAATGATAAAATCTTATTAAATTATTAGTTGTATTTTGGAGGTAACTACACTATAAATTCAAATTAACAACTGAAGATCACAAGATCTGACATGTGAATATTTAGAAGGAGTTTATGTGACTTCTATTATTTTTTACCGCCCAGATTCTATAGAATATGTACATAATTTTTGCAAACTGTTGGAGAGTAAGCATTTTTCCTCTCGAGTTGAGATGCTTGTAGTATAAATATTACTTTATATAATAGATCCATGTATTATCCATAAAAAAATAAATAATTAAGAATGATTTATTTTACAAAAAAATAATCTATTTTTAACCATCCGTTTCGGTTACTGCGTGATCTAAAGTGCTACTCTCAAAATAGACTAAACTGCTGATGACAGTAAGGTCAAGGTTGCGATCCAGGACTGGTGATTTGAGGGTCGTTTTCCCTAAATGGTTTGCCATTCCCTCCATGCAAATGTGGGTACACTTTTTCAAAAAAAATACTATCCTCATCCTTAACCCATTAGCATATTTAGTACATAAGCGTATAACCCGAAGGGGTAGTCAGACGCGGTGCTAAAAAAAACCTCTGTTCACTATAAAATAATATCTTAGTATTGAATAAAATTCAAACTAAACTCATATATTTGTTTAGATAAAATCAAAAATTTTTTGTACCTACTCGATTTTTTCAAGTTTTGTATGTGGTTAGAGTTTGAACAATTACTTGAACTTTAAATAAAATCTTAATTTTTTTAGTATTCACACACACTCCTAGAAATATGTTTATTCCTCACCTCCAAGAGTTCGATATCACAGGAAGTGTTGATGGTGTCACGTAGCTCCGAGTATTTCCACTTGGACAAGTCATGTTTTTGTTTGCCCTGAGCTGCTTGTACTGAGCGGGCCAGTTCTGACCTGAAAATAGAGCGCAAAGAAAAATAAATATTTCATTAAGAGTGTGTGAAGCTTTGAAATGTCGAAGATGAAGTCAAAAATTTCTATAGATTATAAACAAATTTGAAATATCTTACTAAATATGACGTATCATTTTTATAACACCAGTTAAAAAGTATTTTAACACATATTAATGGTTAAATGGTATCCATAGCATAGAGCATAAGTAAATTTAGATTATATTTCAGCATAAAATAATAGAAATTACATTGTTTTTTCCTCTGAACCGTTATATTTACCCACATGAACTTTATGGATAGTGATTAAAATAAGTGATATGTGATAACAATATAAGCCTTTTCAACTGTGACTGTGCTTCACATGTTTCCAGCTTCACTTCAACTTCACTTCGACTTTGTTTCAACTTCGCTTCACACTTAAAAAGTGACCGTCGCACAACCCTATAAACCATCTTACCAAATATAAAGGTTTTTCGAATTGTGCTTAAGTCTAGCCTCAACACACACATTTGTCGTGGAACAAAAATAAAACCTATTTTGTAGAGCTATGTTCAAGAACTAATTGAAACTTGATGTATAAATGGCTCTAAAATGCTTATCTTCAAGAAGCAGAGTTAGATGTACAGATAGTGTGACAAACTCTGAACCATAATGCTATTAAATCTATTGTTTCTGTATTGGAAGTGGTTTCTCCTGCCTCTTCCATGGAAAATTTCAGAATAATTTACTTTAGTGTTTCAACTAATTAAGCCATTAATAACTTAACACTAATATTAATTTATGTATGTGTACTTTAATAACTGAACACAACGCTAAAAACCAAATAAACAGACTTTAAATTTAAAATTAAATTAATTAACATAGTTCAGAGTATTAAAATAATATTTTTAACCAGGTTCAATTTTAGAGAAATCTTGTCTACTTTATTTTTTTAATGTGTACTTTGTATACGACTAGTTTAAGAGTAGTTACAGAAATTACTTGACATAAATAAAAAATCCTCAAGCTTTTACATAAAAATTATATTATCAGATAAAAAAAGCAAACAAATTCTGTTTTATAAACGAGATTAACAATTTAATGCATTAAGTAAAATGAAGAATCACTCAATCACATAGCTCCAGTTAGTTTTCTACAACTATTTATTTTAAATGTTACACAAAAGACAAAGTATTAGTCACAATATATTAGTAAAAATATATTCAAGCTTAACATAAGCAAAGTTAATATTACTAATATAGGATTATTAAATAATGAAGAAATTCTAACAACAAATGTAAAAAAATCCATGCATATAGAAACAAAAATTTTAGATATTATATTCTTTGTTAATGCACAGTCATGAAAGATGTGTCAAAAAAGCTTCTAAGCTCTACAATGTATTACATGTTAGAGAAAATGACAAGCCAAATAAATTATAACATACAGAGCTAAACCCATTTTGTACATTTAGTTTTTTTAATTCCCTTTAACATATGACCCATGCATTTGCATTTAATTAAGAAATCATAAACGTTAAGAAACCTAAATACAGGGCAAGACCCCCCTTTATAGATTTGGGGGTCCCCCAGTTATCCGCCTCAAGCCCCATGCTCTCCTACCCC
>CABFOV010001612.1:61846-79245 GCA_902141375.1 Timema poppense
CCCCTCACCCCCCCCCCTCCCCAAAAACGAAAACATGTGTTTAATGCAATTATATTAGCTTGTACCTATCTACCAGTATTAAAAACTTGTCGTGCTCACGAGAAACTATTGCAATCACTACTAAACACACGACTAAATTACAGTACTACCACACTAGGTAAAATTGTATGTGTAACACAATAAATAGATTACTCATGTGTGCCAATTGTAACATTGAAACAAACACATGTTACAGTTTACTATAGCCTATAGGTAAATTACAACAAACAACTGTGGGATCAAATCAAACGCTTTAGGTTAACCAAAACAAACAAAACACCAACATGACTGTCTGGTGGTTCGCCTAAATTGGGAACCTATTGCAAGAGAACACAAACCAAAAATTCCCATCCCAACTTATTTTTTCCCTTATGTCTCATAAAAAAAGTACGAGACCCTGTGCGGCCACACCATGTGCGCACCTCTTAGTGTGGCCCTGAGTGTGGGACATCTCTATATAAGTAAAAGTTAAACAATTTATTCTAAAAGTGAAATAAAGGTATAAATTTAAAATTTATAGAAAACTAATAGCTTTGTGCATAATTGAAATTGTAACAAACACTGTGAGCAATGTGCCAATGCAAAATATTAATTTGATTTAGAGACTTAGGTACAGATAATGTAAGTGGAATAATTTATAAAATACACTGATGATTAGAAGTTATTAGATACATGCTTCGATACAAGGATACGATGACTTAACACACTTTGCAATTATGACACTTTTCAATTGCCGCAACTTGAAACATTTTCCTCACAGGTACGACACTTTACACATTAGTGATATGACAATATCTCTCACATTGGTGCAGAGATGATTATGTTTACCTTTTTTTAAATATAATCCTTAAGCCTCATTTATATTATAACACAATATGTTGGCCAACACGATCCCAACAAGTTGTGTTACAATATAAACACATTCCCAAATTGTTGGAGATGTTGAGCAGCATGGTATTGGAAGAGCTGGTCGGAGGCAACAGGCTGTGTTAAGTTGTGTTAAATCATTTGTTGGAGATAATAAACGACCAACCCAACATGTTGGCTGAGTTGGGAGGTTCTAAGCATGCGCTATCGAGTCGAGTCGAGTCAGAATCTAGCCTTAGCGACACACCTGTTTGGTTTTAAGATTAGTTTAACTTTAACATCGGAAGTATTTCTGTTCTTTGGAACTTTACATGCATACAAAGTTATCAACTTTACTTTGAAAATGATTCATTACCCCCATCTACACAACTTCAATATAACATTAAGCCAAAAAACTTTTAGCCCCCCCTCCCGTTTCTTACGCTTTGGTTTTTATGTCGTTATTTATGGATATAAATTGTAGACCGAAGGACACAGTATGTAGGTCCAACAAGTTGGCAACAATAAACACAGCCTTACTTTTCCTCATGTGTTTTCTCCCCACATATTGGCCAACATGTTGGGTCTATCTTGTTACATAGTAAACGAGGCTTTACATTAAGTAAGCAAAATCAAGGGTTGTAACACCATTAAGGTGGCAATCTAAAAACCTAGTACAACAACTGGAAGAATATTCATTGAAACCTGCTTTGGTGGCAGCAGGGTCTAAGCTGCTACTCTTGTAGTCTTGAAGTAGATTAGACTTCCGATAGCAGGAAGTTTGAGGTTCGAATCTCAGTCGAGTGTATCGAGGCTTGTTTTTACAAAATGGTTTTCCACTCTTCTCTCATGCAAATTCGGGTACGTTAATCTAAATATGACTTACTGATGCCTAAAACCATTAGCGTAATTAGTAAATAAGCATATGATCCGAATGAGTTATTAAAAAAAATTATTGTTGAAATGCATAGAAGTCTCCTCGTTTAAAGGATTTAACAATGATGAACATTTGCATTTATTATGAAATAATTCCATAAGCAAAAATACATTTAGTTATAAGTATCAGTACATAAAGTAGATTTAAAGGTCAGATTTTCACAAACACCCAGAAGCTCTATCAAGAGTAACATGACATAAAAAAGATTAAAATGGCAAACATATTAACATGTACATGTAAATTTACAGACGTGCAAAATAAAAAAGCAAGCCATGATCACTATACCCCATGCAATGCAGTGCTCTCTACTATCAAGGGGTAGCTCGCAGAGTGTGGGAAAATGAGGCACAAAATTGATGCCGCTGGTGCACTTTTTAAATGTCCTCCATTCTCACAAATCATACGCTCTCCATGTGTCAAAGGGTTATTTACTAGTTTGTACTGTTCATACATACAGAATATATGTGTGATTCGTCAAATGGATACAGAGTGGGAGGAAATTATTTAAAAAGTGCAAGATCATTGATTCTGTGATTTGTTTAAGATTGACACACACACAAAAAAGGAATAATTTCCTTCACAAAGCATGTATGATTAGTTGGGTTTTTTTTTAGTTTTAAAGAAATTTCCAAAATTTCCTTTACAATTTTTTTATTTCCCGAGTTCAGACATTCATTCTCCACAAGCTGCCCATTGGTCTACTATTATTGTACATGTGTGTACCTGTTGAGTTTAGCAGGAGTCGCTGTCCTCACCTCTGTGCTCACTGTCCTACTGACGGTATCACCATGGAAACAAGCAGAGAAGACATTGGGTGGGGCGGAAACAATAACTGCCTCAACATGCCGACATAATTCATAGCAATCCGATTAAACTTTCGAGAATACAACCCACTTTACACAAAAAAAACACTACACAATGCCACAGTTTTGTTTCTTAAAAAAAAGGTGTGTTTTATGAGTTAATTAACTTATTAAGAGGGTATAAAGCGAAAGGGCAGTGAGATATGATAGAATTTTTTTTTTGAGACTGTGTGTGTTTAGCCAATTTATAAACTACACTTTATAAAAACCAATTTTAATTTAAATGTAGCACTTCAGTGAATTCACTTTTTTTTTCATATTGTACCAACTCTATGGTCTAGTGATCAGAGTTCCTGGTAACAGATTCAGAGGTCCCGGGTTTGATCCCTGGTGGTTCCAAAATTTATCTGTGAAGCAATGGGTCTGGAACGGGGTCAACTCAGCCTTACGAGGAGATTGCTCGACTCCCGATAAAAGACTATAAATATTCCCCTAAGACACATGTCATAATAGTTGTAACAACTTTAAAATATTTAATTATTATGTATTTTTATTAAGTTTACCATAAGGTATTGGTGAAATATGTACAAAATAAATGGATTTAATTAAACCTAGTGGTAGCTAAAAAAAAAAAGTCATAGCCTTCTCGTATTTATCATAAGATATGTATTTCAACTTCACAATAACAAAGATAGCGTAAACACAAAATACATCACAAAACAGAGATATTTTAAATGTGTTTATGATTTGGTGTGCATGCAAGATTTCTATTAAGTGTGAGGGCTTAGCCTTTGACTAATTTAATTTTAATGTTGACTTTAAGTTTTCTTCTTTTTACTTTCTCACTATATTATAGTTAGAGAAAGTATTGTGATCATAAACAAATTGAACTTGAGATTTTGATTAATCTCGACGTTTCATGAGCCCCCGAATCCGAAAAAGTGGTTTTTGAATTTCTGTATGTCTGTACCTCCGACTAAAGCCTAAACTATTTAACCGATCAGGCTAAAACTTGGTATCTAGGGTTTTCATAGGGTTGCCATGGTTGTTTTTTTTGGAATTGGTTATCCAACATTAAAATTAAGGGTAGTTTACTGAAAGGAAAAATAAGAAAGGCGATTTTCTAAAAAATTGTCTCTAACGATTTTGATTAAATTTCATTTTTAAAGATTTATAAATATTCCAAACAAAATGGCTACTCTCAATATTTCGGAAAAAATGACTTTAAGGGCTTCAGTGTGATGCGTAAATTATCTTTTTTTTTTATCATAGCTCCAAAACTATTTGAAACATCTCATGACCTTCCAAACACTTAAAAGTGGTTTTTGCAATGCCATCTACCTGTGTGTCTGTTTAACCCTAAAATTAATAGTAGATTAATAAAAAGGAAAAAGAAAAATCAATTTCTCAAAATCGGCTCTTAACGATTTTGATTATAATTTATACCCAGGAGTTGATTAAGATCACAAATAAAATAGCTATTTTCACTTTCTTATGAAAATGACTTTTAGGGTCCCTATTTTATAGAAGCGGAAATTTCTGTATCTCCGCAACTATTTGAGTTACTAAATAACTTATCATTGAAAAATTGTTGTACTATTAAAAATAAAAAAACTTTTATTTGAAATATATTTTTATAAAACTAACAGTTTCTGAGATATTCACAAATATATCAATACAATTTTGTGAGCTTTAGCTGTAAAGAGATACTAATTTAGTTTTAACTTAATAATTCTCCAATACCAAAGAGTAATTAAATATAAGTAAGTCTCTCAAAAAGTGTATGTTATTTTTCTTTAAACCGCTTAGGTGAAATGTTCGCACAACAATGATTTATCTCCATTTTAAACTCAATAGTCAATATTTAAATTTTTTATTAGACAAAATTTATAAATGAGGATTTTAATAGCAATGAGATGACCTGAAGATGTGCAACGCCTAATAAAATGTTGAACATTCTATTTGTAAGTCGAAATTTTATATATGAAGTGTTGACCCTTATGGACCCTATATTGATCTTGATTAGTCCAAACATACAAATGAAGACATCGATACTTTTAAGAATAAAATTATAAAATTTAAAACCGTGACTCAAAAAAGATCTACATAGCTATAGTGCAATTTATGCTTGGACTTGCTAGTGTATATTATTTCGTTTCACATATCTTACGAGTTTTGAGTAAATATCTCCATTTTTAAATAATAGAGCGAGAAAGTCCGTGCGGAGACCCGGACCATTTAATTAACTTTATATGCGTGGCTAAAAATGTTATTTTATTCAAATTAATTTTAATCATGTTTGGTAAGTACCTTTGAAAATAAATGTGTGTAATCATATTTATGTAAAGTAACTATGAATATATTAAAAATTTGCACCACATCTTACTACCGTTCACATTTAGGAAATAGATTAACCTAAATTTTTCCCTTCCCCTCTTTTTTTTATGGCCAGTAGAAGAAAATCTTCAATTTTCTTTCCTGTTACACGAGAGTGGTACAACAGAAGAAAAAAAAAATTTAAGAAACAATATAAGATATAAAAGTTTTTTAAGTGAGACAAATTAATTTTGATTTTAAAACTCAACTCGAATAATAGGTTATTATGTAAATTTAAAAATGACACCTGGCCACAGGAATCGAACCAGAGACCTTTGGCTTAGCACGCCTATGCTCTAACCAATGAGCTATCATCCAAACCTCAAATAATAAATAGGATTTTCTGAATTCTTCACTAAACAAAATTGGGACTATTTCAATAATTGTTTTAATATAGTTTTAAATATAATTTTCAAATTTTATGTATTTTATAAAATAAGTAGGAAGCACTGTTTAAATGGTCTCAACAACATTGTTTTTGAAAGTATAATACAGGAAACTGCACCACAATATGATATCTAGCTTGAGCTGTGTTCCTTACCTAAGTTAGGTACTATACGAGGGGTGAGTCACGCTTTTTATTAAGAAAATTTGTAATAAGCTTGTAGTACTGTAACCCGCCTCGGTGGCGTAGTTGGCTAACGCGCTTGTCGTGTTGAGCTCGACTGCCGAGGATGGGGAGATCGAGGTTCGAATCTCGGTCGGGTGAACTGGGGGTGGTTTTTCCTAAATGGTTTTCCACTCTCCCTCCACGCAAATGCGGGTTCACTTCCTCTAGTTCAACCTTCCCAATTCCTAATCCATTAGAGTAATTAGTACTTAAAGCATATAACCCGAACGGGTAGTAAGACGCGGTGCTAGATATTGTAGTACTGTACTTCACATGTTATAGTGATTCCAGATTGTATTGATGATGATGATGATGATTATGATGATGATGTAGACCTGTGTATGCCTTACGGTTGAGCAGTAATTATAACAATACTGTTTTATATGATTATGACAAATATGTGCATGCCTTACTGTGCACTTGTTATCACACGACTATGACAATCTGACTTTACATGTTGGTCACTGAAGGATTACTGATTGGTTAACTGTCAAAATCAGTAGATATTTAACATTGTAAACAATATATTTTATTAATTTCACTTCAGTGTTGTAGATTTAATATTAAAACACAGTTTTTTTGTTCATTTAAAAACTGATGCGGAGAGCCAAAGCTAGTTCTGTGATATTATGTTTTTGTGTAGATAACTATATTCTGTGTGATATTACTAGTTTTTCTGTGTGGATTCATACGCACAAGCTGCTTATATATGACCTACCCCTTTCTTTTTGGACCCCTTGTCACCAGTGTTAAAACCAACTAGTGGGAGAACTCTCTGGCAACCTGATGTTGCGAAGGCTAGCTTCCCATTGGTTAAAGGCAGTCAGCATATCATCTGATTTTCAAATAGAACGAAGGCAGTTGTTTTTTTTAAAGAAAGAAAGTTTTAGAACGTATTGTATTTAAATTACTTCTGAAAATGCATGAAGTAATAAAAGGAAACTTTACTTACATTATCTTTAAAGAAAAACACACTTAGTCCATTATTTTTTTGAATATATGAGAGTGGTACAAAACAGTATCGTTACAATGTATATGCATTATTTAATATGATTATAAAAGAAGAAAAAAAGTGTAAGGAATGTTCTCAATCAGAGATATATATATATATATATATATATATATATACAAAGTTATACCAGAAAAAGTAAAGTGTGTGTTGATTAAATAAACCCCATGGCAAGAGTTGTATTCTCAGAACCGTACAATATTTTAATATACAGTATGTGTGGCTTACAAGTTCATAGAATGTGTATAATACACCTGTTAAGTGTGTCAAAAAAGTATGGGAGACAAAAAAAAAAAAGTCAAGACAAATACATAGCATACAAGGACAAAATTTGCTTAGTTGTAGCAGCAGTCCTCGGATCAACACGTTCATACCTCACTTCGATTTAGTGAAACACTGAATAGTGACCGATTTTGTTAGGAGTGTTCCCATCTCCCAAACCCTGCCAATGTGGCTTTAAAAAAATTTAACCTTGGAAAGATATTTTAAACAAGATATCTGAGAATTATGACAAGTTTGTAGTCCAGAAAGTGTCACAGTAAAATAGTCTGTGGCCTCACGAGGAAACGATTTGACCTTTTGACAATTGTCTTAACTAAACTAGTCTGTAATAGGTGGAGGCATAAGTATGTTTGGGTCTATTCCGTTCCTTGGTATCTTTGATATTCACTCAAGAAGGTTCTAAAAAGTTAGTTATTGGTTCCTAATAATTATATAAGATAATTAAAAAAAAAAAGCTTTCTAAACACATTTATATAATAAAATTTAAGTATTGATCGCTGTCTCACAAAGAGAAATATGATTATGAATGAAATATCTGGGCAAGAGGACATTAGATATTAGAGGAAGAGGGAGTGAGATAGTATGAACATGTAATGAGGATGGAAAAGGAGAAAACACCAAAGAGAGCAATGGATACAAGTATGTAGGAAGATGACCGCGACGGAGATCATGAAAAAGATGGGCAGAGCAGATAGTAAAAAATGTGTAAGTGAGAATAGAAGAATGAAAATGATTAAAGGAGGAAGAATGGTGAAAGGACAGAGGAAGATGGAGGCATTTTACTAAACTGACCCGACCACAGTTTGGGAAGAGTTGATAAATTTGTAATTACTGTTTATAATTTACAAGATAGCAGGTTTTTGTTTCCATTTTCTTATGAAGGGCTGGAAGGGATATAACAGTTAAGACCATGGGGCTGGAAAGGGTTCCGAGACTGGAAAAAGTCTGGGAAATATCGGAATACAGCATCCTTTATGCATCTAAAAATAAAGATGCTATTGTTCTATCCACCATAAGCATAGCCATTTCATTGATATTTTAAAATGTATAATATTTTTTACACTCAACACCCGAATTACTGTATGAAAAGGTGCATTTTTCTAATATTTTAATATACAAGTCTACATTTTTTTATTTACTGCATGCAAAAGTGTATTTATACAATAAAAAAACAACAGTTTAAGGATATGGGTTCCATAAAGATTCTCATGATAATTTATAAAGTTTGAGTAAACATACTTTAAAGAAATATGGTAGGTGGGCCTCTACTCTATTCAACCTTTTATTTGATAAGTATTTTTGTTTTATATTGTTTTAGAAGTTTGGTGTTTTACTACAGGTTCAAATAAATTAAAGCCATAGGCCAGAGATTTCACTGATGGCAATAAGAGCTCTGTAAATATTAAAATTATTTAAGCATTAAAGCTCGTAAATAAACAATAAAGAGTAGCTTATTTACCCTGTGATATTACAAAAACCAATGATAAAATACAGTGCAACATCACCCCAACGTTCACAGGACTTTGCCACAGATGAAAATCACAAAATGATGCACTTTTTAAGAGCTTTACGAGACTATATTATGCCTGAGCATGTGCAATCTATTATAGATACCATGCTTAAAGTAGTGTAAGTATTTATACTAAATGTAATTATAGACCACTTCGGTCAGAATCCATTCAAAACTGTATCTGAAAAATATAATTCATATATAGATATTAAATATTTATGTTTACATACTTGTGCAATTTAGAGGTGCTCCTTAGGAAATGACTAAAATGATAAAAATTTAAAATATGAACACATCAAAAAATAAATATTATATTCTTTAAATTTAAAAATTATACTTGAAAATGTGAATTGATTTCGGAACCTTTGGCTTACTATGCCAATGCTTTCACCACCGAACTATCCAAGAGCTGTTCCGTGTCTAGGGTCATTCATTCATATTTTAAGGAAAAGTCTGTAATAGATAGGTCAAAACTATGAGCTAGATATGAGCGATCAATCAAGACCGTGAGCCGTCAGATGGCACTGCCAACTTCGACTTGGGAAGGCTTTATGGTACCAAGTGCATTTTTAACATATTTTAAGGTATGGGATTACTCCTGGATAGCTCAGTGGTTAGAGAATTGGTATACTAAGCCAGAGGTCTAGAGTTCAATTCCTGTGTTTGGGTGTAGCTTTTTTAATTTAAATAATATTATATTTATACGCGGTTGTAACCATTCTTAACCGTATTTAAATCAACATCAAGGACTGTGATATAGGGTAAAATTGACCTTACATGACCATTTGATCAATGTTTTGGAGATGTAATAATTTTTTTAAGCTTTCGCATGAATGTTATATTTGTATAAGTTTTATTATTACTCACCCTTATACTATAAGTGAACCAAAACTATTACAAATATGATGCAAAGTCAACCCATATTCCAGAATTTCTCTTCAAACTATTTTCAATAGAGATAAATTTAAGTCCAAGTAATATTGAGAAGGCCAAATATTTGTTCCCTTTGATATAAAAGTGGAGAAAAAAAATAATAATAAAAAACACCTATCAGTTGTAGATATGTTCCAAAAACATGAAGTGACTAATATTACCCTTATGCAATGCTGCCAATAGACAAAGAGGCAAAGACTGCTTCTTGAAGAATATCGATTATTATTGCTCATTACCATAACCTAGGTTCAAGAGGTAAAAGCCATACGATAACCTCTTTGTCTAGTTGCAGCAGTGTAAAGTGTAAATCGGTTTCCTCTTTTGTTTGTAAAAGCCATATTTTGTTTGTTCCTTTTTAATTATCCTCATCTTTCCTTCTTGGATATTATTAAATATATGATAGAATGTACACTTCATTTACGGTGAAATCTTTTATCGTCCCGCCTTGAAAAGTTACACTACAGCCCTAACCTATAAGCAACACCATAGTTACCATTCAGTTTAAGTAAAGTGTAATAATCTCTGAAAATATAATGAAATCTTCCTTAAAGAGTATGATAAAATCTTGAAATCCCATAATGTAACTAGCCAGCATGGATATTAACAAAATGTGTATTAGGAAATATTGGCACATTTACCTGTTTAACCTATTTAGAGATAAATCAAGCCATACTATATTGATTAGCTCCTACATCATTTTGAAATAATAAATCTCTGCTTTTAGCTATATCTAATAATAATATATTTAATTATTATTATTAACTGCAAGACATGATTTATGTAATATCAGCTCAGTTATAAGAAATATACCTGCACATGGGAAAAAAACTCAGCACATTTTATTTGGAGCGCTAATGCTCTATCATCAAGCACTTGCAGATTTTTTTTTTCTAAGAAAAAATAGATTTGACTCGCTTCAGTGGCCGGATAGTCTAAGGTGTCACTCTCACAATAGATTAACCTGCCAATGATGGGAAGATTGGGGTTAGAATCCTCATCGGGTAAAATGAGGGTGAGTTAAAGAAAAGTGAGAATCGAAAATTCAGCTCTGTTATGTTCTTGTCCGTGGTCTATATTATAAGTGTGTAAAGTTTCAGTTTTATCATGTAATCAAGAGGATTCTGGAAGTTGTAGAAAGATAGACACACACATTAGGAAACCATAATAGATTATGTTAAGGTGTTAGGGAAGAGTATGATAGAATTAAGTTGAAAGATTACCTGCATTTGTGTGAAGGGAGATTGGAGAACAATTTAAGTAAAAAAAAAACTTTCAGCACACCCTATCAAGACATAAATCTAAACCTTCCCGTCATCGGCAGTCGGCAGTATTGTGAGAAAGATACCTTAGATCACTTGATCACAGAAATGGTTTTTATAATTACTGAGCTCGAATATTTCTTAGATCAGTGGTGCGCAAACTTTTTGTGGGTGTGACTTCACTTAAGTATTATTTTTAAGACCCCATGCCACAATGTAAAAAATATATATATATATTCCTCCTACTCCTTCCCCTCTTACACCTTACGTTCATGATGAATTTTTGAAACCCCATGTTTCTAAGGCTAGTCCAAAGTTATTTTATTGAGCATTTAATTAGATTACAGGATTATAAAAATAATACATATTACCTTAGAAATATGTCATCCATATAAAAAAATTCAGTGATAGATTAATAGCTCTGGACTCCAAATGGGGTTGCAACCACAGGGTTGGGAGCCACTGTTTTAAGAGACCGGATGTGATTAGAATGTATTAAGTATGCTTGCATGTTGTAAGCCTTTTAAAGTTAAGTAACAGAATGAACACACACCTCATGCTGTCCTCGTGATTCATATCCTCGACCTGTCCATTGGTCTCCTGTGCCAGCCTCAGGGCCAACTCGTGATCTCTCCTCTCCTGCTCCAATTGTTCTCTATATCGGGTGTCTTCCAAAGCTTCCTTCTCAAGCTGAGCCTACAACAGAGTGAAAGAAGAGCAATGAACCACCCACAGTTCACTTGACTGAGATTCGAACTTCAATCTCCCCATCCTAATGATTATATTAACAGAGGATAGGTGACCTGGCAGTCTAGGGGTAAGGTGTCAGACTTCTGTGCTGGCGGCCGGGGTTCAATCCCAGGTCCCGGCACAGATTTATCTGATTACCAAACCCTTCCTTCACCTCTGACAAGACATCTTGTGAATGTGGGGAATGCCAGGCCTCTACCGTGGTTCGGATTCCACGTTAAACTGTAGGTCCTCCATTTCATCTCACAATCACCCTACCATTACACATTAGCGTAAGTGCGTATAACCCGAACGGTTAGTAAGACGCGGTGCTAATAATAATAATAATAATAATAATAATAACAGAGTATAAACTCAGGGGTGGATTTATCAGTAGGTCGAGTAGGCTCCTGCCTAGTGTAATCGTTTGTAGATTGTAAATGTTAATGCATGCCTAAAATATCTTATACAGTCATACATTTGATCCGACACACTAGCTCAGTCGGTAGCGTGTCTTTCTACCGAGTTAAAGGTCCCAGGTTTGATTCCCTGCATGACTGAAAATTTATCATAGATGAAAATATGGGTTTACACTTTCACATTGATAAACTAACGGCCGGGGACTGGATGTTGTGCATGTCCTAGTCTTAGGTTAGTTTTAAGGCATATGAAGCTATGACAGGCCTAGCGAGCCGGTAATGGAAAATATATAGCTTGAATAAAAAAGTGACCCAGGATACAGTTTGGAAACAAAGATGGATGTGAAAAAAACAAATCATACATTTGCTAATCAAAAATCTAGACATATTACTTTATAAGTATATGAACATATGCAATTCTGTCAATAATATTATATAATTTTATAAAAACTGTATGAAATATTATCACTTCTCTAAACTAATTAAAATATTATCAAATTACTAAACACGTTTTAATGGGGAAAAAAACCTTTGTTTTGTCATTTGTTACTAGGATATGAAAAAATTGGGCAGAAGGTTTAAGTGCACCCTTGGATAAATCTAGTAAAAAAAATACATTTTCCGAATATTCAAACAATGACGTGTTCCAGCCAAACTATATATTTAAATTCCCTGACTTTTACAGGTTTTCAAGAGCCAATTTTTCCGGATCAGTGTATATAAATATTAAGTAAATTACTAACATCATTTTATTAATATCACAGCTTAATATAATTATTTTTTTTCTCGATACATGCACATTCTGAAATTGTGTCACACAATAAAGGGGTTAAACAATTTCCGCTTAAGGCAAAGAACTATTGGGTAGTTCAAAATAAATTTCAATAGATCTCAATGAGATCATGTTGAGCCATTAAACAGTTCCTAACATCAAAACAGTTTTAAGTAGAGTAAATCTTAGTACTTTCTACATATAATATTACTAAATTCTTGCACAGGCACAGGGCCAAGAATCAACTTTGGCTAAGACATGTGGAAGTAGGGTAGAAAAACTACATGAAAGTCACATGTTTACGTCGAGAATTGACATTAGACTGCTTGAAATAATTAGCCGTGGAAGGAAATGCGAGCAAAGCCCAGTGCTTTTGTAGTTCTCATATAAAAAAAAAAATTTGGTCAAAAGAAATCAAATTTTGTTTCAGTAGGAACATAAAGTTTAATATTCCTCATCTGGTGATATTAACAATTGCTGAATATCTGTCAAGGGTGTCCTGGAATTTAATGACAACTTTTTCTATTTGTTTAAAAAGTTTCTCATCTATAATACCGCTATACTCATGACAGGTATTAATCATTTGTTGATATCACCATGAGAAGAAAACTTAAATATGTTTTTACTGGAGTAATATTTTATTATTTTGGCAAAAAAAAAATTGCTATAAAAACTGCCAGAACACTGGACGTTTCACACATCCCCTACATATATTCCCTATTAAAATCGATAGTGTGTGTGAAAAAGAAAACTATTACTGTGAATAGTTTGAATTAAAAGTTGTGTGTGTTTCTAGACAGAATGTAAAAATTCCAGAAATTCCCTTACTTTTCCCTGACCAAGAAAATTCCCTGACAATTCCCTGTTTTCCAGGTCCTGGGAACCTTGGCCCAATAAATCAAGCAAATAAGTTATCAATCAAAGGTGGGATGACTCTACTATCTAAGGAAGCATAATCTTGAATCAGAACCTTCATTTTTACCCAAAAATACCAAATCTTGAATTTTAATACCAATCTTGGAAAAAATTATGGACACTAAATTGGAGAAAAAAATAAACTTAATAAGTTTTTATGATATATTGTAATTAATTATATTAGTTACATGTAAATTTCTATAGCTGGTTGAAAGAATTATCAAAAGTTTTCTATATAAAGCTACCTATTTCTCCTTGTTGCATTTTGTATTTTTATTTACCAAGCCCGTTACACTAAAGTACAATAGTTACTAGGGGTGTAAGAACCTTCAAAATTTGGAATTAGGTTTCAAAATTTCAACAAGGCTTCGAAACTTTGCTCCAAAAAAATCTGACCTTTATAATTACGAAGCTCAACCAATAAAAACATATTGACAGCTGAAGTATTCAACTTATGGTAAATTATTGCCATTCTGAGCTGGTATATCATTATAAATCAATATTTTTATGATATAATCTGAAGTATTATAATTTTAAGTTGTAGCTTTATTCAATAAAACAAAATATTATACACAATTGTGCAATACTGAAATTTCCAAGTAAATTTAGTGTATAAGTTATATTTATATATAGCCACAATATATATTTCAAGCACAAAATAACTAACAAACAATATTTTATACCTGATTCAGTGTACAGAATATTTCATAGTTAAATGTGAGTTTGCTTTAAATTGAAAAAGTTGTCTTCACACAGTCGTACTAAGCAATATTTAATTTCCAAATAAATAAGGCTTTAAAATTAATCCATAACTAAGACAAACCTGAAGAGCTGCTGCCGTTCTCTTATCTGCCTCTTCTTGTCTTTTCCTTTCTTCCTCTTCAGCTTTCCTCCTAATCTCCATTTCAGCTTTCCTGCACACGTATAAAAATATATGCTTGTTATTAAATGTTGATACAGGAAAGAAGGTAGAGAGTAGAGTCTCGGAAACTCGACATAATGTGGCCTAAGATGGTGTAGAGTTAATGAAATGATGAGTTTTACAAATAATAATAATAATAATAATATTTAGCACCGCGTCTTACTACTCGTTCGGGTTATATGCTTTAAGTACTAATTACGCTAATGGAATAGGAATTGGGAAGGGTGAATTATAGGAAGTGAACCCACATTTGCGTGGAGGGAGAGTGTAAAACCATTTAGGAAAAACCAACCCCAGTTCACCCGACCGAGATTCGAACCTCGATCTCCCCATCCTCAGCAGTCGAGCTCAACACGACCAGCGCGTTATCCAACTATGCCACCGAGGCAGGTAGTTTTACAAATTAACTTGCATAAGATGCATGTTTACTATGTCATTTTTACTAAACAAGAATGAATCACAGTACAGTACAATATATTACGTGTTGGTATAATGGTGTATATACATAAATATAGTACAGTACTGTACGTATAATATTTTATTGATTCGAATAACACATTACTGAATTAGAAAACTAACAAACACAGCACTTGTAAAAACACCACAGCACGACTGTTCCACTCGAGTTAAACAAACAGAAAGAGAGTTTATACAGTTGAATGACCTTGGATTGTTATAATTTGCACCAACAACTGTGTGCACATGTGCGTGTCAAGTTACATGAAATGTCGAGTTATCGAGTGTTGAGTTTCTGAGACTCTACTGTACATGAAAGATGATTGAATTCAAATAATAGGAATAAACAAAATGTTCTTTAATAATAGAAAGAGGTATGTAGTTTTCACATTGCATTGAAAAAGTTGAACAAAAAGAAGTGGGGATAGCCTAAACATAAAACGGTCACCACCATAAAATCTTTCAGGGATAAGTGTCCTTATATCAAAATGATCAAAAGAATGTCATGTAGTATGCTTTCCTAAAAGAGAACGGAACTGTATTTGAGAATTCATATCTTCAAGCTGAGCTTTAAATAGATATTTGAGCTTGGGAGTTGGGATTGTGATGGAAAGATTTATGGGCTTGCAAACTTGAGATTCTCAATTTCTTTGCCTTGTATTGTGTGTATGGTGATGAATGAATAAATCATTGTTTAATTTTATCTCTTCTTGTTAGGAGTGGGAGGGAGAGAGGTGATTTACTTACATCAAAATCCCTTTTCACAAAATGTTTTTAAGAAGTGTGCTTAGAATGTTGATTTGTATAGTAATTAATATTTATGTTACTATTAAAGTGTATTTAAAATATTAATTCTTTGATTAATGGCTTAATTTTTTCTAAACTACCGTGGAACCTGGATAATTCGAATTCGAAAGTACCAGGAAAAAACTCAAAACTATCCAAAAATTGGAATCAAATATGTTTATTAAAAGGAATGGAAAAGAAACACAGCTAAGTTTACAAACAAGCTCAAAAACTTGACAACGTATTTGGACATAATCTGTTCAAAATTTATTTAGAAAGTCCAAGAGATTTTAATATGTTTTCCTGATTTAAGTCTCTCAGTCATAGTTAATAATTCTAATCGATTTATTGAACTGGAAAATTGAGTCACTTGCATTGTTGTGACATTCAAAATAACGCCCGAGTTATTGGATTTTATGGTCCATGGCTTTTGTCCCACTTGAGATAGGCCTTTCCCAACTACTGAAGAAGTGTCCTCTTCAGAACCGGATGCTCCATCCTCAGACTGGATGTTATTATTGAGAATTTCGGCAACGATGTCCGCATCAGTAACTTCACCACACACTGCCACATCTTCATCCATGCTGACGAAGTTCGCATAGGAGATAGCAGGATCAGGAGTAACTTCCTCCTAATTGTCAATAGCTGGCACAGCTTCAGTCACAGTTTCTCCATCATTCTCTTTCTTAATATGGCCATCTTTTTTAAAACAGTTCATAGTGTTATCAACTTTCACTTGGTCCCAGGCTTGCTTACTACACATTCTTGAGGCTTGAAGAACGTCAAGCGAAATTAACTGAATAGACAAATCTCCAGTAAGAATTTTTTCAGCCAACGATCGTCTGTAGAAATGTTTTAGTTTCTTAATTATACCTTGTTCCATAGGTTGAATAACCGATGTAATATTTGGTGGGGCAAAAATAACCTTTACATTTTCCAAAAGGGGAACTCTGTTATGAGCAATGCAATTGTCAATGAATAAAAGGATTGTCCCATTTTGTTTGCCAAACTGTTTGTCGATTTTTATAAGCCATTTTTCAAATAAATCACCTGTTATCCATGCTTTTCTATTTGACTCGTATTACAATGGCTTTGATTTTACATTTTTGAAGCAACATGGGTTAGCCAATTTTCCAATCATTAACAATGGCAGCTTTTCAGAACCATCCATATTGGCTCCAACTAACAGTGTTGTTCGATCTTTACCTAGCTTCCCTCCACTGTACCATTAACCTTTAAATGCAAGAGTTTTGTCAGGAGTACACTTGTATAAAAGTCTCGTCTCATCGACGTTAAAAATGTTTTTCGGTTCTATGTCCTGGATCATTTATTTCAAGTCTTCCTTCCAATTATCGGCTGAATGCACATCAACAGCACCACTTGCACCACATACAGCTTTGAAGGAAATTCCGTTTCATTATTTGAATCCATCTAGCCACCCTGCACTCACTTTGAAGTTGGTTTTTCCCAATTCAGATGCAAAATGTTCATCCTTTGCTCTAAGAAGAGGGCCGCTCACTGAGACTTATGTGTCTCGCGCTTGTTTGAACCACTTCAGTACACAGTTTTCCATATATGGGTTTTCCAGTCCTCTTAATCTTTACTATCTTGTCCACTCTCATTTTTATTGCTCAAAGTGTTGTGTTTGTTTTTCAAAAATGTGTAAAGTGTGTTAGGGGGGATTCCTAAGGCCTTTGATTTATTTTTAAGTACCTTTTCCACTTCCTTTATCAATGCTGCTTTTTCAGCCAAAGTTAATGATTTATAGGACTGTGGCTCGGAGACACACACACACA
>CABFOV010001612.1:79975-110504 GCA_902141375.1 Timema poppense
ACACACACACACACACACACACACACACACACTACTGTACAGTATGTACTAAACAAAACTAAAACTAAACAAAAACTTAACAAAAAATCAAAATAAACGCACATGTCACAAGAATATTGCTATGAGCGAATCACTTAGAACAGTGCA
The DNA here is from genome assembly GCA_902141375.1 of Timema poppense. Classification (NCBI taxonomy): domain Eukaryota; kingdom Metazoa; phylum Arthropoda; class Insecta; order Phasmatodea; family Timematidae; genus Timema; species Timema poppense. Next base: position 80,123 of record CABFOV010001612.1, read on the forward strand.
TGAAGCCGCTCAAGAGATTCGACCTTGACTAACGGAGCACAGAAATGTACGTGTAAACAAAGACGCATGGGTGAGCGGGGGAGGGTTGAGGGCGTGAAGAAGGATACTGACCGCATTCCAACGCCGCCTCCGTTTCCAAAAATAGAACAACATGGCACCGCAACTCGAAGTAGGAAAACAATACTGCACAGTACATTACAACTTACGAAAAGTTTGAATTAATAAAAAAAATTCAAACTGTCCACGATTTTTTAATAATGGTTTTAATACAAAATTCACAAGACCGGTCAAAAAATCCAAATCAAAGAAGATTTTGAATCACAGAAATTCAAATTTGTCAGGTTATACTGTATTTAAAAACAAGTTTAAAAGAGATTTTATTTTAATTTAAATATCTGTCTCTCATTACATAAAAAAAAATATTATTAATACATATTTTCTTTTTATTAACATAATTAAGTTTTAAAATTATATTTATTCAGTCTGAGCTCTTGACTCGAATTAAAAAACTTGAGCTTGCTAGCTCCTGTAAAAGAGGGCACACAAAAAAGAGACAATATAGCGCTTGAATATTTTTTTCTCCTTACGAAGAACTTTCTTTAACATAGACTCACATGGTAAAAAATCAAACATGATACAATAATTTAACCATCCACATTTATTAAAAACATAGGGCAACATGAAAAATATAGTGATTTCCCCAAATAGTCAGATCTTTAGATATAAATAAACATTTTTGACAGTCACATAAGTTAATAAACCAATTGTTCTATATTTATATGTAAAGTCATGTAATATGTTAGTGTCACTTTTGATAACTAATAACATTGAACAGTTTCCATCCACTGTCCGGATCTGTTTGGAACATAAGTCTCTCTATCGTCTCCTTTCTTTCCACCTCCTCACCATGACTCAGTCCTATCGTCTCTCCTTCCCACTCTATTCATCCATCTGTCTCTCGGTTTTCCTCTTGGCCTTCTGCCCCACAAAACCCTCCCTCCTTCCACCACCTTCAATAGTCAACATCATCTTTGGAAATCTCTCTTCCTCAATTCTTCTCGCAAGGCCGTATCCCCTTAGTCACGTGACTTCTCTAGCTTGTCTTGCATTGATTCCTCCCTAACTATATATTTCACCTTCTCAGTGCTCATCTTATCCTGTAGTATCCCAGATCGTATCAGTACCTATAAAATAATACTAATACTAAACAATAAAATGTTATCCCTGTTGACCGTATAACAACATATTTGTATTTTCTAAATGCTCCTTCATTCCAGATTACTACTGTAGTTAGTTTTACAATACATTCTATGGAAATGAATAGCAACACTAACTACTTTTTTAATTTTATTTTTAGCATCAAGTGTTAATACTCATTTGGGTTATACTCATACTAGCCTCGCTAATGTATTATATGATAAAAGTTTAATTAGAGGAAGTGTGCCCGCATTTATGTGGAGTTAAAAATAAGGAAAAACACCCCCAAGTACACCCAAACGATATTCAAATTCAGATATCCCCTTCAAAGAGAGTCCCCAGTATATTGTGAGAGTGAAGTGTTAGACTATGAGGTCATCGAGGTGGTTAAAACTAACTATTAAAGTAAGCAGTGTACTCACAGTCGTCTAGTTTCTTCTTCCTCTTTCTTCCTTCGTTCCTCCTCCTCTTTTAGTTTCTTCTCCCTTTCCATCTCCTCCTGGATCTTGCGCAGCCGCTGCTGTTCTTCAGCACTCTTTTGCTGCTGTAATTTCTTCTGCAGGTCCCCGGAGATGCGATCCGACCGCGCCAGAAGATCCGCATACAATCTGTCCACGGCACTCGCAGAGATCTTCACATCACTCTGAGAGAACAACAGTTGTTTACACTTGAACTTATTATTATCATTATTATTATTATTAATATTATCATTATTATTAGAATTTAGAGGGTCATTAATATTTAAAGGTCATTATGGCATTAAAAAAGTATTTAAAAAATTAATAAAATCTACAAGTGCAAGAATAGATTAAAACTAAGTAGGATGGAAAATTAAAGAATTAATAATTTACTTAAGGGTTTAAAAATAAATTATACATGTGACAGTTACCAATTGAAATACTTTAGAAAAGTGAGACCCAAATAAAATCTAAAAAAACCGCCTGGTACATAAGTAAAAAATACCTCCTGTGGAGTCTTGTAAAAATTAAGGACACCATTAAAATCAAATAATATAATTATCATTATAAACTGTTTTCAGCATGTGGCTTAAAAATCAAGGGTTAGCCCAAAAGCATAATTCTAACACCCCCCCAAAATATAGTATATAGTAAAGGGAGCATCATTGTAAGGCTCGCATATGAGAGGTGGATCCCCTCTTAATAAAAGTATAGCCATGTATCAGAGACATATTTCTGAGTCTTTTCATAGTGGTCTACTCTCTTCTAGACTTAAGTATAGAAGAGGACCATTGCCACATACTGTCCTTAGTGGAACGTTTGAGTTTTTTTTTTTTTTGCACTTTAATGTACTAATTACGCTAATGGTTTTAGAGATTTGGAAGGCTATACTTAGATTAAGTATACCTGAATTTGCACAAAAAAAATAGTGGAAAAGCATTTTGAAAAAAAAACCTCACTATACCCGATAGATATTCGAACATTCCCTGTCATCGGCAGTCTAGTCTACTGTAAGGGTAGCGCTTTAGACCATACTGCCACCGAAGCGGGTTCTTATTGCTTTATTTATCTCATTTAATAATGTTAACCTACTGTAAATAAATTAAACTAAAGGGGTAACTTAAAAAAATGAGATATTTTACATTGTATTTGCTACTTAAATAGTTGGGAAATTAAAAAAAAAAGAGAAAATTATTCTATTTAGGCTACATGTAGAGATGTAAAACGGAAAAGCTCCAATTTTTGAAAATTCTCCATTCACATTTCTATGTGTGGCCGCTTGCTTTGACACCAATTAGAATTCTATTGTTGTAGACTTAAGCTCTACTCTTTAGGTATTTAGTGTAATTATTACTTTTGTCAGTTTGCTTGGAAACAATACCTTGTATTTGATTGATCAATCCATCAAGAAATTGTCAAATATCAGAAGAGTTCAATAACTAGACTTGATTTATTAAACAATCAAAACACCGAGAGTATATCTGGCTTAGGAATTTTCAGGTTAAAAAAAAAAGTTATACCTGTGACGTTCCATTTAGCCATAAAAAATTTTGTAGTTTTTTTTCTATAGATTTTACTGGTCATGTTTGTACCCTAGTGCTGACACCTTAGCTCAGTCGGTAGTGTGTCTGCCTACTGAGCTAAGAGTCCCAAGTTCTATTCCCGACAAGTCCGAAAATTTATCATTAAGGAAAATATGGGTTTACCCGTTCACATTTTTGTTTTGTTCCAATTTCCTTATACATTTGTCCCGACATCTTATTTTACAATAAAGCAGGACTTTTTCTGCTCTGTTCATATCACAATATGCCTTCTATATAGTTAATCTAAAAATTTTACACATACATTTATATCTTTTTCCTTGTAGGGAGTCCCATTTTCTTTTTCTTCTCTGGTCACTTCCTACTGTGGCCAGTCGACATCCCTAGAGTACTCGATAGCTCCAGTCCAGCATCACGCTTGTTTCCAAACGAGCTCTTCGAGTAAGGTACAACTACCAACATCTCATCTGTATCCACTTTACCTTTATTCTCCCCTGGCTGGTATTCCAGGCATCCCTGGTTCATCAGCGATATTCATCACTGGTATCCCTGAGACGCCTTTCCTCGGCTAGAGCTCTAGATGTATCCAGAGTCTATCTAAATCTAGTCCACCCTCAGTTTTATTACACTTTCTGTGTTTTGTTTCACAAGTTTGGTAACGTCTCGTCTAAGTCTGAAGTTGCTTCTCCTTCTCCGTTTCCATCGTCTTCACTTGTCATTTCCTCCTCAGTTGTTTCTTCCTGTGTGGCTTGTCTAAAGTCTTGGCCCTATCTTTGTCTTCTTCTTTATTTTATTTCATCCATATGTCTGTCCCTTTCTGCTTTCGATACCCTGTCCGCCATCTCATCGAGGTAGCTCCACTAGTCCATATCCCTCAATGTATGGTATATGGCATTGGCCTGTATGGGCATTAGTAGCTCCACTCTTTCTCTTTCCGTAAATATAAATTTCAAGGTCACGTGTTCTAGTGTCGCCTCTCCTCCGCAACAGCAAAGACTGGTTTCACTCAAGTTCATCCAAAAGAGGGACGCTCGATATGAGCCATACCTTGTGATATAGGGGACAAGTCTATGGGAAGGTTGAAGATGCTTCATTATCAGTCTTTCTTGTACGTTTGTAATAACTTGAATGTCCTACTTGTAGTACTCTCTTCACAGTCTGCTTGCCACTCCCCCAGGAGGGTCTCTCTTATATCATCCTTGGTACTTACACAGTTGGTTGTTAATTCTATTAATTTGTCTAACTTCCCTTTTCTAATGAGAGCTTTCCTCTGAAGGCCTTTGAGTTTCCTTTTAGCTCTGTCCCCTCTCAGTTGTTGTGCCCACACTCCTGGTCCATATCACACTATGGACACCAGGAACGCCTGATGGTATAGTCTAATCAGTTTAAAGGGTAGATGTGTAGCATGTCAATCAGACAGATTGGACAGCTACAATTAAAAATCAATATTTTGATAATTTATGCAAGAAAGAAACTATGTTAATTGAATCTACCTCGAAGTTTATTTTCTCTGACTAGATGCAGTCTAATAAAATTACGTATCTCCCTACATTCGAACACGTGGTTGGTCAAAAATATCGTCCTTTTATAAATACTGTACTAGATATCAAAGAAGAGGATTAATAGTATCGTATTTATGAATAAAATACCTTAACGCATACCCTTTCCCGTTGGGTGATGTCGGATAAAATTATATACGCTTGTCATGCTGTCTACAGAAAAATATAGTAAAATACATCTATATCACAAATTCTCATAAAACTATTAACTGATCCTAAATAATATAATCACACCAGAGATATTTAAATAGAAGATGCCTTGATATCCACTCAACCGTTCAATTTGTTATTCGATTCATGGGGCCACTAATTTGAAACACACAATTGTTCAATAATGGCTGCCACACGTGCTCACGTGCTCTCATCACTAGATCTATTGAAGAGAAAAAATGTATACGGTCGTCGACGCAGTGACCAACTGCTCATGGAACTCTAACGGCGAGCTAAGGAAACTTGCTCCCCCTCCCTTTTTCCCCGCAAGTGGTTTTCTTTTGTTAATTTCTCTTTCTCTTTTCTCCCCGCCTTCATCCGTCCTTCTCCTTGTCTACATTTCTGAATTTATCTCTCTCTATACTTTATTACTTTCATATCAGGTTGAGATTATATAAAGAGCTGCTCACAGTTTCAAGGTACAGACCCGTTCTACAGCGCCGAGCGTCGAAGGAGGAAACTCTGCACCATCTGTAACGAAGAAGAGCGACATCCATGGAGCTTGGGTCGTCAGATCCACCAACCTTAGCGACAACCATGGGGTTTGGGTCGTCAGATCCACCACCTCACTGACTAGGACGTCATGCCTAGGGTATTTAAGTATTCTGCTGCCGTCATCAAGTCCTTGAGACTTGGGGTCTAGTTTTTTGTTTAAGAAACTAGACAATGTAGTTCTAGATTTAAATTTAATATTTTTTCTTAAGAAGTTTATTTTGTTTTAAAATGTCAAATGGATAGTTAATCCATTTAAAGTTTGGTTAATTTCAAGATGGGGGATCTTTCAGTTGATTCTTTAAATATTGTGATCTTGTAGTATGAAGGACAAGTCCGATTCTAGTGACTTAGTAAGTCAAATCCTGGCCACTTGTTATGTGTCCTTATAATAATATCTTTACATTATGAGCCTCTGGCTTAGAAAGTTATAATGTCTTAGTTTTTGACTTATAAAAACTTCCACAAGTTCCATTAATATTTTTGAGTCAAAGTTTTATCATGACGCCTTGTACGTCGTGAGCATCAGTTCAGTTTATGGATGGCTACCACCAGGTTGTCTGTTTACTTTTTCTTATTACAGTTCAGTTACGTCAGTAATATTCACGTCTCCTTCCTCTAGATTTGCTGTACTATCACAACTGCCTCTTTACACTACTTGACATGCCTTTTTTGCTGTCACAAAGTGGTCCTTGCCCTCTTTTTCATCTTGTTTCACTTGTTCCTTACCATTTCCTACTTCTTTCCTCTACAGTTTCCACTCCATTCCTTCTATTTTCTTCCTTTCTCTTTCACTTTTGGCTTTTTCTTCCACAATGACCGATGATGTTGGTTTAGCCCTTTCCTCCACACTTACTATTCCTGACCTTAACAATACTTGTTCCTTATTTGGGATGGATACCTTTTCACATTGATAAATTAACGGCTGGGGTCTGGATGTTGTGCCTTCCTAGCCTTAAGATAGGATAGAAGGAATATGAATCCACGACAAGCGCAGCCAGCCAGCAGAGAAAAATATATGGCTTGAATAAAAAATCTAACCCACAGGTGAAAAACAGTAATGGATGTAAAGTAAAAATGTGGACCTAAGCAGTTGGTTTTGAGCTGCAAATATATAAGAAATCTTTTGATAACATGATACTTGATCTTCATTTAAATTTAGTCATTTTGAATTCTTCTTTCAGCTTAAATAATAATCTCTTAAAATAATATAATGTTTGGATCTTCATGAGCTATATAAAGTTAACATAATTTTCTATCTCCAATTTTTATTAACTATGATCAAAAGTATAAGACAAATAATTGCAGATACTTATATCTTTTGCCAAAAGGTTTGGACTTTTTCTGGATAGCAAATATATTCTTTTAAAAGTTACAGATAAATTAATTTTATTAAGATTCACTAAAAACACACCTTTATCTTCAAAATGGATGCTGTCATGTCTGCTTGAAGTTTTTGGACCTCCGATACACTCGATTCCTTGTCCTTCTTAAGTTGATTCACAATGGCTGACATTCTGGTTAGCCTTTCCTACAAAATCAAACAGTTTTGTCAATGTATCATCTAACTTTGAAAGATACATTATGCACATGAAATAAAGTGCAATGAAATTGTTGATGTCTAGTTTTAATTAGCGAAGTAAAGAACATAAGATAGCAAAGTCTTTAGCCCATGAATGCATACCAGAACCAGAAAAAAAAATTACTTACAAATATAACCTTAAAAACATGCTCAAATATATTTTAAACTTGATCAATCAGGGTGGATACAAAACATATTTTACAAAATTCCCTGACTTTTCCAGGTTTTCCAGGCAGCATTTTTCAATTTTCCCTGACTACTTTTTTCTAGTTTAAAGGTGGATGATAACTTGTTTTACTTATTATTGATCACATATTAAAAAAAAGTTTGTATCTACTAAAAAAAACAGTTTTATCAATTATTTTAACAATCAGAATGTTATTTTATTTAGGTATTATTAACTTTTATTTTAATGTTTGGTTGCAAAATTAATGGGATATTTTAGAAAATATTTTTTAATTCCCTGACTTTTCCTTATTTTTAGTTATTATTATTATTATTATTATTATTATTAGCACCGCGTATTACTACCCGTTCGGGTTATACGTACTTACGCTAATGTGTAATGGTAGGGTGAATGTGAGATGAAATGAAGGACCTACAGTTTAACGTGGAATCCGAACCACGGTGGAGACCTGGCATTCCTCACATTCACAAGATGTCTTGTCAGAGGTGAAGGAAGGGTTTGGTAATCAGGTAAATCTTTGCCGGGACCGAGGATTGAACCCCGGACGCCAGCATAGAAGTCTGACACCTAACCCCTAGACCACCAGGTCAACTACTTATTTTTAGTTAAATTCCCTGACATTTCCCTGTTTTCCCTGTCATCCAAAAATTCCCTGACTTTTCCAGGTTTCCCCTGTTTACCCTGTCTGTAGCCACCATGCAAACAATTTAGAGTGTGTTCAAATGAATAGCAACATACTTATCATTTATTGAGTTTTCCTTGGTTAAATATTATACTTTTGATAATCCACCTTTTAATTTAAGAGTAGATAGAGAGCGAGTCATCAATTTTTAACCATAAATTTTGTTTATCACCGCGTCCTATTACCTTTTCAGGTAATACAGCTTTGTACCAATTTCACCTGTGTGTTGGGTATTAGGAAGGTTTTAATTTGGAAAAAGTGTATGCGATTTGTGTGGAGGGAGGGTGGAAGGCCATTTATGAAAATCCACCCTCAATACAACTGACTGGGATCTGATCTCCCCATCTTTGGCAGTCTAGTCTATTGTAAAACTAACATAGTAGACCATGAGGCCATCGAAGCAGACGTGACCAAAGTTTATACAAAGAGAAAAAAAATTGTAGTTTATATATATTTTTAATCCATATACAGCCCAATTGTATGGGCTAATGATGGCCATATTTAAAAACTACATGGCCAGCTTATACTTTCTTGCCACTCATTCCCTTAAATATAGTGGGATTTTGGTAGGAAGACATATTTAAATGTGTGAAAGTATATTCAGTAGTTTTTTTAGATGTAAGATAAGGTTCTTCTTATTAAAATAGGGCTGTACACATCAATAGTGGCATACATGTGCATTATTATTATTAGCACCGGGTCTTACTACCCGTTCGGGTTATACGCACTTACGCTAATGTGTAATGGTAGGGTGATTGTGAGATGAAATGGAGGACCTACAGTTTAACGTGGAATCCGAACCACGGTGGAGGCCTGGCATTCCCCACATTCACAAGATGTCTTGTCAGAGGTGAAGGAAGGGTTTGGTACTCAGATAAATCTTTGCCGGGACCGAGGATTGAACCCCGGCCACCAGCACAGAAGTCTGACACCTTACCCCTAGACCGCCAGGTCACCCAACATGTGCAATAATAATTATGTGGAAAGCAACTATAAAAAAAGGGTAAGGTAGAATTATTATTTTAATAATTAGTGAGAAAAAATTCGGAATTAATTGTAAAACTCCACAAGCTTCCATTCTATAGTCTAGTGACACTTTGAGCTTACAATTGTACTAATACTATCAATTTTAACCATTTAAATAGAAAGACACACACCTGAAGTCCTTTAATCTTGCTTATTCCCTGGTAGCGAGGCCTGTGTTGTCGCTGAGCCAAGTGCATGCGGACATTTCTTTGAATGACGACGAGAGCCGCCTTGCGATACAAAATCTTATTCTTCACTGAAAACAGCACAGCAAACAATAGGACCAACATTCCCATTTAATGAAACTAAGAAAGCCACATAAGTCAATAAACAAAAAATGAGAATGTAAAAAAGACACACGAAAAAATTAGGGCTATAAGTCAGGGCCGTACTAAAGGTTGGAAGGGTGCGGAGTGAGTGAGGTGGGTGTTTTGAGAGTTTAAACCCCTCCTTTCCTTTCCTGAAAGTTTTACAAACAATGTGTCGTTTTTATTCATTTTCAAATTCTAAAATAGTAGCTTATTCAAGTATTATAAGATTCTCAGCAGTTACAACCCTAATTATGTTTTAAAAAAAAAACCACTTCAAGTCGCTTCAACAGGGATTTAATGTCAATATTACTTGATAGATCCTAATGGAATCTGACACTTTAGCTCAGACGGTAGCATAGCTGTCCACTGAGCTAAGGGTCCATGGTTCAATTCCCGATATGGTCAAAAAATGTATCATTGGTGAAATATGGATTTACCCTTTTACAGTGATAAATTAACAGCTGGGGACTGGATGTTGTGTCTGTCCTAGTCTTAAGTTAAATTATAAGGCATATGAAGCTACAACAGGCCTAGCAAGCCGGTAGTGGAAAAATATATGCCTTGCATAAAAAACAGACACCAACCACTGTTTAAATCAGTTTTACTTTTGGCCCGACGTGGTCCAAATATAATTATCAGATGTGATAAGGCCCTATCTTTTTCCAACTTTAATTTGCATGTTTTGTTTGTCTTCTCATGGCTTCCCAACGTTAATAATTGTGTGTACCATTGGAGGGTACTGATACCAGAGTTTTGGAACCGCTGTTCTAGGGCAAACACAATTACCTGATAGTTGGACCATTAACTAACCACGTAATGAAAGATAACAAACATTTTAAACAGTGATAAATTATTAGTCCTTTTGATAAATACAGTAGTTAAACTAAGTTAACGGTGTTTCAAACAATGTGCATGAAATAAAGAGAACTGAGCATGTTATATGGTATTGAACAAATATTAAAAATTTGTAAAAAGAAAAAGAAAAAGAAAAAAAAAGTACAAATTAAATTATAAAACATCAGCACCTATTTACACATACTTCAATATCCAGACAACATGTAGCATCAAAATATTTAAGAGTTTGTAAAGTTTTTTTTCTCTCTTTTATTTGTGATTTATTTTCTAAAATACTAAATATAAAGTAAGAACGTGGTAGGAAGATAAGCTTATTAAAAACAAACGGATGTTTGTGGACGACATTTTAATATATTATTAGTATAATTTTTTCGGTATTGGTACTCTTCATCAAAAGTGACAGCTACATATTGCATGCAATTTTATGGAATTTGATAAAAAATAAAACAATAAGTGAAAATTGAATAAAGAAAGCCACTTATGGAAAGAAGAAAAATATGGGTGAGATCCATTTCACAAAGATGATATTTTCTTCGTTTATTCTGTCTCCCATAGTAGAAAAAGTCACCCGTATGGCAGAGTGAAAAACAAAGTTGTAATATTTTGAAATTTTCGCCTTCAATGATAAACAACATGTATAACAAAAACAGAAGGGAAAATACAACAACATACTCCTTATTGAGTTAAAATAAATTATTTTACCACAGTAAAATATTATAATTTTATAATAGTTGTTTGTAAAGAATCTGACACCTTAGCTCAGTTGATTGCATGTCTGTATTATGAGCTAAGGGTTCCGGGTTCGATTCCCGGCATGGCCGAAAAATTTATCATAGGTAAAATGTAGGTTTACCTATTTCACCATGATGAATTAACGTACGGGGACTGGATGTTGTGCCTGTCCTAGACTTAAGTTAGATTATAAGTCATATGAAGCAACGACATGCCTATCAAGCTGGTAGTGTAAAATATATGGTTTGTGTAAAAAACTGACCCAGGACACAGGCTGGAAACAATAATGGATATAATAAAATTAAAGGTTTGATAAAGACAATAAAACTAATATATATATATATATTAAAAGATAATGAAATAAAACTGTCAGTGTTTCAATGTAAATCTTTCTACTAATGATGAGACAGAAGAAAGAAGGAAGAAGGAAGATGTCAACTTTGTGCATTTGATAATATCAGAGAGGGAAAAAATCATAGTCATCAAAATTGAACTTAAATTATGATGGATGACAACCTTTCATGAACCCCCTGAACCTGAAAAAATATTTTTTGCAATGCCATCGTTCAGTCCATTTCTGGGACTAGAGCTGAAATAATTTTATTGATCAGACTAAAACTGGTATTTAGGAGTTTTCATAAAGTTTTATAGAAGTTTTTTTTTTAAAAACATTCATAAAAGATTAAAATTAAAGGTGGTTTAATTAAATGCGAAATTAGAAAAAAGAAAAAGATTTTCTCAAAAAGGGCTACAATGATTTTGGATTAAAATCCGTATCTTGGCACTGTTTGATATTAAAAACAAAACGCCAGATTTCCTCTAACTATGAAAATGAAAGAGGGTATTTTAAATAAGTGGAAATTTCAAAATTTTAACATGTCTCTGCAACTATTTCAGATACTAAATAACTTATTATTAAAATCCTAAAAATTAGCAACTTTTATTCGAAAAAATATTTTATTAGCTAAAGCCGATATATTTTTTAAGTAGGACTTTGGGCATAGGTAGTTGAAAATGTAGTGAACACATAATATGTTTGTGTAATAATGTCTTATTATTCAATATATGCTCTTTGATGAATTGCATTTTTTGTTTTTCCCTGTTATGATCTAGTGGTCAGAATTCCTGGCTGTAGATACTAAAGTCCCGGGTTTGATCCCGGCACTCCCAAAATGTATCTATGAAGCAGTAGGTCTGTAATGGGGTCAAACTCAACCTCGTGATGACAAATGAGGGGCTACTTGAATAAAGAAGCAGCAGCAATGAACTGAGATAAATGGCCAAAGGGCTTGTTTTGCTGACCACATGACACCCTCTATCAACCAATGTTGGCACTATCATTGCTGACGGTGACGGCCACTCGGTCCGTACAGCTCGCTTACAGGCCATGGGGTTTTTTTTAATGTTTCAATAACAATGTATATTATTTTGTTTGACATATATTACAAGCTATTAACTGATTAATGAGCAAGAAAGTCTCTGCGGTGCACTATACCATTTATTTCCTGTGTACCCGAACGGGATTTTTGCATTCAATTTTCACAAATTTGGTTTATTTTTATCAATTTCCATGTATTATAAATTATAATATTATTTGGATCTTAGGCCCCATCATTGTTAAAGTGAAAGTAGTTTTAATAACTTATGTAAATTTCAGCTACTTATCTTCGTACCTCGTTTTTAACACAGATAACACAGCAGCTTAGTGGAAGAAAGAAAGCACAGTGCAGGAAGATTAAAACATTTAGAGGAACAAACAAATGTTAAAATAGTGTATTAAGAATGTTAGTAAAATGTAGGAAAATGCAAAGAGGACATAAAAAGCAGTTTAAGTAGAATGGAAAAAACAAAATTTAAAAGTTGGTGTAGAAAAAAGCTTTTATAGTGTTCCAAGAAAGAACAATTTTATTTATTGATATAAGAGTTTTTTAGGGAATTATTTGTATTCTTTATTGTATATATGTGTATATATATATATATATATATATAATTATAATTCCACAAGTAATTCCTTCTAAAAATCATAAAGTATATAAATTTATCCAAATCAATCATAGTGATCACAAAAGAGTTTTATAGATTTTATTGTTAAATTTGAACAATGACTTTAGTATTAAAGGTTTAAAAGTGGGTTTTCAAATTCTACGGTTAAAACATAAAATTAACATGAAAGGCAACTACTTTACTTTACACTACAAAAACCTATTTTAATAAAAGGGAAATAACTAACAATTAATAGCCTGCCAAATACAACTAGATTAGTACTCAATAACAAAGTTTTAAAAAACACAGTAGCCTATATTAGCACTAAAATGGTAATTAATATATTTATAAAAATGGTTAGTATAAAACTAATAAGAAAAATTAAGTGAATACGGTCTTTAAATTAAGCGATACAAATAATTAGATAATTAGAAAAAACGTTTTAAATGTATTTTTACACTTTATATCAACTCTTCTTTAAAAACTTTATTTTTCAGGCAGATAAATAGGGTATCTTTAACATCATCATTTAATTTTGATCAAAACTTTTCTCAAGAATTACGATTTTCATGCAAACATGACAGGACTCTACATACACTTAATCACGGAGAGTGAACACCACTGTGCCTTCTTCCACCGAGACGCTATTAACCATTTCTTCACTTTAGCGACCATTGCCGCCAGGTTGTCCGGATCAGATTTCATGATGGCGTCAAACTCAGCGTACTTGCCTGGCCGGAAGAACACGCGTGTCACACCGAAACGGTAGTCGTTCTCATTCATCCCGAGAGCATGCAACAGGGACTAGGAGAAACAGAGAGAGATCACATGGATGAAACTTTAAAAATATATCTAAGTAGGCTGCGATGGTTCTGAATATGAGTCTTCAAGACCTTCATGACCTTGTTAAGAATTAAAGTAATTTTTTATCTCTATTCATTTATTTGTTTTTAATTTTTTGATTCTCTTCAAATTCTGCATAAAGAAAGTATTATTGAAATATATATTTTTAAATTTTTTTTTATGAAAACTTCTTTTCATTATTTAAATATCTAGTCTAGTTTTTTAGAAAATACAGATACTTTATTCTGGCCAAAATTGAAAACATTTTATTATATCACTAGTGTTTTTCATAGATATTTATTATTTCTATCAAAAGTGACATCTAGAGATGTGATTTGATTTATAACTATGGAAAAGTAGTTGTGGTATCTTTTCTGTCAAATAAGGTTCTTTCTTTGAAAAATGGACTGCACAAGTACACATTGAAGAAGAAAAAGCTAATGATGAGACAAGAAATATATTAAAAAAGAAAAAAAAGTACAATGTAGCTTTTAAAATGAAAATAACAATGTTCCAATTTACTATCATTTTTTTAAGATTTGTTTATTTTCAGTTTTCTTTTTGGGTATGTATAAAACTTATTTCTTCAAAGTATCTCTATCATCCTCAAGCAGGAATAGACTTATGTTATCTCCTTACCTTGCAGAAAGTCCTCGAGTCCATTTTTGCCATACTCGATGGAAGAAACTTTTGATACATGATGTGAAGGTCATTAAATTTGGCCCTGGAGGGGAAACCTTCTTGCATGAGTTCTAAGACACTGGTCATCCCAGAACTCTCCAACTGTGACATGATGGACGGAGCATCAAAGTTGTGGTCAATCATCTTCTGGTTCGGTTTGATGCACCGGATGAAATTAGTGCCCTAAAAAAAACATTTTAAAAAGTTTAGCAATACCAAACTAATTTGATTGTTTGACATAATGATTTTAATACCATTAAGTTTTGTTATTTAGAATGAAGATTAGGATAAATTGTGGTTTGAATTAGAAGGTGTTGCCTTACCTGAGTGATCCTGGAGTAAAATTATTTGGATGGAGCACTATTAAGCACAAAAACAGATATTTAAAATAGGAATGGTCCTCGAATCCTGAAGGATATTTTAGATTCGAGGACTTGAGAAAATTTTGGAATCAAAACCAGTTTTTTTTTGTTTTTTTCAAGTGAAATTAGTTTAAACGCTCTAATACTGTTTATTGGTGCTTCAGAGCCAATATATTTATATTATAAACTTAACAACCATATCCCAGACCAGTAATTTATCCCTTAACTGAATGTATGAATGAATTATAAGAAATAATGTTAACATTCAGTTAATGTTTATATTTTCTTTTATATTATATTTATATACAGTCTTTCAAAATTCTTTCAACGATTTGAATTTGGATTCATAAAATAGTGGATTCGACTCAACTTCGGTTCACATCCCAGTTGAATATTTATTTTCATTTATTTTACGTACTTAACACTTTTTGGCAGATTATATCAGCACGTGACTTATAAACAAGCTTAAATCTAAAAACAAAACCAAAAAAACATACAGCCCCCAGCCATTAATTAATTACTATGAAAGTGAAAACCCACATTTCGCCAATGATAACTTTTTTTGGTCAAGCTAGGAATTAAACCCGAGACCTTTATCTCAGTAAGCAGACATGTGTCAGAATAGCTCAATATAAAAAGGTAGTTTTTTCTTAATAGTTTCGCTCATCCTCGCCTCTCAAATGTTGGTTAACTTCAACTCAATTATAATGTCCTCATCACTAACACATTTTTTTTAAATATATAGCGAACACAAAGTTGGTGGAGATAATAAAAATTATTGTTTATTTGACACATTTTAATAACCATTTGGGTTGTACGTCTGTGTACTAATTATGCTAATGGTTTTAGGGATTAGGAAGGTTATATTTAGAAGAGATGTACCCACATTTGTGTGGAGGAAGAGAGGAAAACAATTTTGGAAACACCACCCTCAGTATGTCCGACCAATATTTGAACCTTAACTTCCCCGTCATCGGCAGTCTAGTCTACTGCAAGAGTAGCGCGTTAGACCATGCTGCCACTAATTAAATTAAGTACCCCAAAAATTACATAGTTGTATTTTATATAGTGTTTTTAATTGTTAACTTTGAGGTCTACAGTTTTATGGTAAGTGTGTATGCCTCACCCTTCTGTCCTCCTTTCAATGTAAAGTGAATGGTAATACTTCACTTTCTGTCTCAAGAATCTAGGGTTAATACTCAAGATGGCGCTTTAAAAGGTTATTTTTCCCACATTGTGATTTATAATTTTCTCGCCATAACGCTAGAACATTAGCTTAACAATCACATAACTAATATTAGATTGTCTTCTGTAAATTGAAAAATGACACACTGACACAGGAATTGCACCCAGGACCTTTGGCTTAGTACACCAATGCTCTAACCACTGAGCCATCCAGGAGTCATCCTGTGCCCAAGGTCATTCTTTACTCTTTAAGGCAGAATCTGTGATGGACATGCAGAAATCGTCAGCTACATATGGGTGATCAATCTTATATCTTAGACTATCTAATTTATAGTGGCAGATATCCAATACTGGTGCTACGGTGTAATGATTTTTTTTTTGCCGGTATTGCTTACAGTACTCTTCAGCTTATCCATCAGCTCTCCCAGCTGGGTCTTGAACTTTGAGCCTACGCTGATGAACGCCAGCTTTCCCTTCTGATTGGTCAGGTTCGACGATGCAAACATTCCTTGAAGAAACGGGTTCTTGCTC
Organism: Timema poppense; assembly: GCA_902141375.1. Classification (NCBI taxonomy): domain Eukaryota; kingdom Metazoa; phylum Arthropoda; class Insecta; order Phasmatodea; family Timematidae; genus Timema; species Timema poppense. Next base: position 96,540 of record CABFOV010001612.1, read on the forward strand.
TCCTGGATCAAACCTTCCAGCGACGCATGAAGGGCGTCATTGTTCTTTTCAATGAACTGGGCCTGTACGCGCAGAAAATTTACATGAGCCGAGAGAGTGAGAAGGAAGATATGTTAGCCTTGATAGGGTAAAGAAAGAAGAAGGTACAAGAGCCTGGAAAGAATGAAGAAAGAAGGTACAAGGGCATTCAAAGAGTGGAGAAAGAAAAGAGCTTGGGAAGAACGAAGAAAGAAGAAAGTTATAGAGGTTTGGAAAAAATGGAGAAATAATAAAGATACAAGAGTCTGGAAACTGGAAAGAATGAAGAAAAAAGGAAGATACAAATTTCAGAAGAATGTTATTTTATGTGGTTTGCTAGTTAGAATGCGATATAATGTACATTAGCACTCAAAATTAATATCAAACCCATGGGACTAATAATAGAGCGCAAAGCTTTGAAAAACTCAACTCAGAAACCAAATTCAACTCAGAAGTCACCCACTAATATATTATTTGCGTCTACTGGGAGGTGGGGGGATCACAAAAAATCATCGACTAAGGAAGGTAGGTAGTAATGTATGTATAAGTATTGTTAAGTTGAGTCTATAGCTTTTCTAGATTTAGGAATAGGTTGTGGAGTTTATTATATCTTTCAAACATGTGAGGCAATCAATTTTTATTGAAGTTTTAGGGATGGGACCCTCGAATCCTTAAAAATATTCTAAATTCTAGGACTTGAGAAATTATTGGATAAAATATTTGAATGGAAAAAAAAAAGAAAATCACACATTTTTTATCAGAATTTGTATTAGAGCTCTAATATAGTTGGTTGGTTGGTTGTTCACCCCCCAACATTATTACTAGGAAAATTAAACTAGATCGCAGATCAATAATTAAACAGCTGAATACATTATAAAATAAAACATTTGACTAATACTTTTCTTTTATATTGTTCTATTATATTTATATTTTCTTTTATGTCAATCGTTTCTTCTAAGATTCGGATTCAAATTTGATATTCAAGATTATTAAGAAAAATGGAGAGTCAAATTCTTCAAATAATGGTTTCTACCCACCTATTAGATTTATTTTTTTTACTTTGGATGCATGGAAGTGACTGGTTATTCTTTGAAAAAGTCAAGCTAGGGGCTAAGCCTGTTTGAATCCAATCAATCAATCAATTTTGAATCCCCTTTTAATCTTTGATTAGTAGCTCAAATCAATATAAAATTACATGAACGTAGAGCGCTAATTTTTCTGGGGGTGGGGGGGGATCTGCTGTAAAACATTACCATACTATTCACCAATAATTCTTATACATATATATTAATATCATCTGAGGGGGTAATTTAAATGCCAGGGGGGAAGGGAGTCAGGAACCCTACAAGAGGTGCTTTCTATGCTCTTGCCAATGAGTATCAGGCTTTGAGAAATTTTAAAAATAAACTCAAATTAAATATTTTAAAATGAAATTGTTTCAAATAGAATCCTAAACAAAAATTGTATAATCTTGTACAGATTATGACTAAAAACAGCTACTTACAGTTTGGTAGCAGACTGCACCGGCAAAATGCCGAACCATGAACCCCTCACCATCTCTTATTTCCCGATGATCTTTTAGTTTGGATGTACGGGGGAAGGCCAGACGGAAATGCCCTGACCACTGACGGTGAACCTCCATCGTAAAATGGTCGGAGGCAGGTTTGGGGAGCTTGGATTCTTCATCAAGGAAATGAAAGATACCAACTCCCTTTGCCTCTATCAAATCTATAGAGGAAGAAAATTTAAAATAAAGAATAGTAAAACTTAGTTATAAATGAAACATGGTTGTGTTTAAAAGACAAATTTTTCATTATGTATTTCACAAATACAATAATACCTTTAAATAAACTCTGGTTTTAGGAAGTATGGGAAAAATAACAAATTTAAAACTTTCCCTGGATACAAGGTGTTAAGTTTTGAATATTTATGAACGTATAAGTTTCACAATGTATGAAATGGTTCATACAAGTGCAAAATTAATAAATTAAGGCCCCCTTCAGTGACCAAATGGTCTAAGATGTCACTCTCACAATAGAATGTATTGTATTATCAATGATGGGGATATCGGGGGTTTGAATCTTGGCCGGGTATAATAAGGATGGATTTCCTTAAAACATTTTTCCTCACTCTCTTTCTTTCTCACTCCCACAAGGCAAACGCGGGTACATTTCTTCTAAATTTAACCTCCCTATTACTTAACACATTAGCATAATTAATAGACCTACATAAGCGTACAAACCGAACAGGTAGTAAGCTGTGGTGCTAAAAGAAATTATTAACCAAATGGTATTTTCCAAGTGTTCAAGTGTTGTATGTTTGAACATAATGAAGCAAACAGAGAATTCATAAAATAATTCTTACTTCGAAGAAACTAAAGTTTTTAACAATTATTAATTCATTTCAATAAACTAAGGGAAGAAAATCATTTTCATTTTATCATCAAATTAAGTTCTCAAAAATTATGTCATGACTCACCGATACAGTCTTGATTATCATTGAAGCTGATCTTAGGAACTTGTAGAGCTTCTCTTTCGTAGAGTTGCTGCTCATCCTTCAAGATCCTCTCGTTGAAGAACTGTTGCAGTTTCTCGTTGCAGTAGTTGATGCAGAACTGCTCGAAACTGTTCACCTTGAAAAACTCTAAGAAAATACGATTCTTATTGTTTACACTTTTCAACATAATGACTTACGAGAGTGTGAAGTTAACACAAGAGAGACATAAATATAATTAACAAAGGAGACAGAATATAAAATTGGCAAGAAAAGTGTAGCCAGCGAAGATTAAGAACAGGAACAACAAGGTGGATATGCCAACATTGATCAGCCGGAATATTATTTACAAGATTATGCTCATGAATGCAAACAAGCACGGTTTTATGTATTCTTAATTTAACAAATGCAAAATTGGGATCAGTTTAATAATGTTATTTTTAAAATTTGCTTTTAATTTTTTTTAAATTTATAATAAACGGTTTCACTAGTCTCAATTCCACGGCTTTTTAATTAAGAATACAGAAAACTGCACCCTAATGCATCTTATGGTTAAAGCTGTACAGGGGTGAATCCAGAATTTTCATGAGGAGCGGTAAGGGGGTGTCACCGCCAGTATTTTCACTGAGGGGAAGAACTCTCACAGGATTGAGCGAGGGGAAGTTCCCCTCGAGAAATTCTGAAAGAAAAAGCTTTTAAAATTGTAGAGTATAATCTATAGTACCGATAATTATTAAGACATTAATTTAAAAAAAAGAAAAAAAAAGGTAATTGTTTATTTATCTTTTTAAGTTAATTTTTGTTAGTTAAATCATGTTTTAAAATGTAAACCAATTATTGATAGTGATCGACATGCGAAGAAACTGGCTATCACGTTACAGTACAGCTAATAGTAACTAAAACAAAGATGTAATTAGTATTAACAATAATAATTACAGAGTTAAACCAACTTAAAAAAAGCTACTTACCGAGGGTAGTGGGGGCGCGTGGACCCCTCTGGGTCCAGCCCTGTTAAGGATGAAACCCAATTAGGTATAACCCCCTCAGAATCGCACCCTGGCCTGCCAAATCTGTTGACTATCACATTAGAGTCCCTAGTTGGTTCCTTAACGTGGAATGCAAGAGGATGTGAGGAAAAACCAGTGTTTTTGCAGTTTTTATGATAAAACATTTGTTTGGCTATAAAAAAAAAATTGCTTCAGTACAAATAGAGTTTAATTTTCTTTACATGTTGATATCAACAGTTGTTGAATTTCTGTCATGAGCATAGCGGCATTAGATGAGAGACTTTTAAAATGTAGACTAAAAGTTGCCATTAAATTCAGAGACACCCTTGACAGATATTCGAGAAATGTTGAGGTAAAAAATTAATTATGTTAGTACTGGAATTATATTTGATTTATTTTGACTAAAAAAAATGTTTTGCCATAAAAACTGCAAAAACACTAGTCTTTTAATGCATCCCTTTTCCATCCCACCGTAATACATCCTCTCAATTTTATATTATTGTGAGACAGATCACTTACCAAATCCTGCAATGTCCAAGACACCAATGTAGTAGCTGGAGGCCTGGAATGGAATGGACTTGTTTATCCGCTGCACAATGTAGTCAAACATTTTACTGTATACAGCCTTGGCCAGAGCGTCCCTGGCATTGTTGGCTTCATACACCTTCAAAGGCACCCTGAGGAAAATAGTTCACATGGTTTAGTATAGAGGAGTCGGGCAAATAAATCTCTTGTTTCAACTTGCTTGTTTGTTAAAAGTCACAGGGTTTGTAATAAGGTCCGGCTGTTTTGTGATTTTTGTGCAAATACAAAGCTCAAATCATTTTATTCTATTAATACCTCAAAACACTTATTTTAACATCAAGATCTCTGAAATTATAGCATCCACCTACTACTATATGTCGAATAGTATGAACTACATATATAACTTAGTTATTAAAAAAAATTAAGCTTTGAAATGTAGGTGTTTTTACTTTTATTTGTTCTTTGTTTTTCTACAATTCTATCAATTTATTGTTTTTAGTCAAATATTATCAAAATAAACTTTGATATGATCATCATCAAAATAGGTGCTTTTTTTTTCTTTTAATAATTAAAATTGGTTTGGTAGATCTCTAAAAATTGTTATTTAAAGAAATAATGGTAGTTTTCTCAAATTATGGTTTCAATTTTTAACATTTTAGAAATTTAGATCTTTTATGCACATCATTCAAAAAATCTATATGAAAATGTTTGGTAGATCTCTGGGAATCCCCTATCATTTTAAATAGGTATACAAATACTTCATTTCTCGGATTATTCAATTATGAAATTATTATTTTATGTGTTTGTTGCTGAATATCTTTAATATTTGTGTCAGTCTTTCAATTTTTAATTAATGGCAACCTTTTAATTTTTAATTCATCTATTACACCAGGTCTCACTACAGGCATACCCAGCATTAACGTACACAATGGGTCCAGAGTGAGTACGTAACTGAAAATGTAGTTTAAGTTAGGAACTACTTTTTTTTTACTTATTATTTGTGTATTGCACTGCAATTATCATAATATTGTGGACGCAACTAATAGTCACCTAATCCCAAGTGTGTAAGACAATAACACAAAGTGAACCGTACAGTTTGTAATAAATAAAATGATAGAATATCAAGAAAATGGTAGACCACAAATAAAAGTCAAAACACTTAACACATATTTACACACACTTCGATATTTTGATGCTATTAAAGCATCTTTCTCAGGAAGCAGTAGTAATTAGATTCATTAGAGTCTAATTACTACTACTTCCTGAGGAAGATGCTGTAAAGTCTAATTACTACTAATTCCTGAGGAAGATACTACAATATCATCAAAATATTGAGGTGTGTGTAAATATGCGTTATGTGTTTTTACTTTTATTTGTGCTCTACCATTTTACTAATATTATATAATTTTATTTTTTACAAATGGTTTTTGCTAAATGCACTTTACCTCATATATAACAATAATAGTAAGCAAGTTTTCAGAAGTCTATCGGGTGGTGGCATCATGTCGCAATCGCCCGCGCTTGTGAATCAAGCATATGCAATCTTAGAGATGGTGCCAACGAGGAGATGTATGTACTCTAGAGTGTTCGTAAAGCCTTTGTGGATCAAGGTATTATTCATGTATTATATTTTTCTCAAATATTAAGACTATTTTATCTATATTCGGACCTTTAAAATTATCAGGTGTTCTAAGGACTTTTGTTTAGTATCGACCAGTGGCTGCTTGTAACTGAAATTAGTGGGGGTGGTGCTAGCATGGGAAGCAAAACAGTGCATTTTTTACTTCAAAGCCGCAAAGCCAACTTTTCCATTAGTACCATTCAGAAATAAAGCTATGAATATATTTCTTGTTGCTTTGGCCTGGCTGAGATATTAGAATATCAGGTGTTGAACAACCTCTTTTCTTAACTGTAACTTTCTCGTGGAGAGATAGCTGTGAAAACTTAAGCTGTTGAAGTTCATTTAGTCACAGAACTTATTTATTGGGGATGCAAGGCCATGGTTAAAGTTTTCTGTTATATAAAAGAAGCCGAAAAAAATGAATCAAGTAGAATAGCTGGAAACAGAATAATAATCTAATTCTACACTCTTCTACACTTTATCATATTCAAGAATATGGTACATGGCTTTTAAGCACAACACACGCTGAGTAAAAAAAATTCCTTCCACCATCACGCCAGAGCCGGCACTGCGAGAGCAACAGTGCTCTCTCTACCTGACAGTCCCACCTTCCTCCCCATCCTTCTCCTATGTGCACATGCGTACAATAGTCAAACACCACATCGCTGGCACTGTGAAGCGCACTGTTCCATACAAAGATTTTTGTATATTTTTCATAAATCGGGGGATGGTTACTGAACTACTGACATTAAGATTAAGGAATATATATTGTACTACAAAAATAAAGAAAGAATTAAAGAAAAAAGAACTCATCATTTTAAATGTTATCGATAATATCAAGTGGAAATAGGTGGTGCTGCAGTTCTACAGTGCCTATACACGAGCCGCCACTGGTATCGACATATTCCAAAATAAGATGACCATCCTCACATGATAACGGTGCCTTTGAGCCCACCCCTGGCGGTCTGCATGACCTTTGACACCAGCGCCTGCCTCAGCTCGCCGGGGTCGACGCCCATCAGCTTGCAGGCGGTCACCAGACTCTTCTCGCTGCTAGAGCTCACCATACAGCCACCCTTAGTGTCTTCCGGTCTCTCCTCGAACACGATGTTACCAAGATGCAGCACGGCGGCCACTGTTGTGTAGATGTTGAGACGCTCTGCATCTGTCAGACCGAGACGAGCCAGCGCCTGGAGATGTTCAACAATATTAATCACACATTTACTGTCACAATTATTAACGGATTAGGACTATTCAATTGTGTATGAATAAAGGGGATCATCGGAAGACATTTTATAAAATACAAACTTTTTCTGGCAGCCAAAATAGATAAGATTTTACTATAATTGTTATTTTAAAGATACTTTATTTACATCCATTACTGTTTCCAACCTGTGGAATGGGTCAATTTTTTATTCAAGCCATATATTTACCACCGCCTGCTTCCTAGGCTTGTCATAGCTTCATATGCCTTATAATTTAACTTAAGACTAGGACAGGCACAACATCCAGTCCCCAGGTGTTAATTTATCACTGTGAAAGGGTAAGCCCACATTTCACCAATGATAAATTTTTTGGCCATGGCAAGAATCAAACTCAAGATTCTTAGCTCAGTAGGCAGACATGCTACCACCTGAAATAAGGTGTCAGACTACTGATAATATAAAATATCAAAAGTTAAATAAAGCTGCAGATCACATGACTTAACGTAAGAATACGTCAAAGTATATCTTGTAGCTTATCTAGTTGTTAAATAAGGCCCTTCCTGTAAAAATTGGACTATACATAGTCAACATTTTTTTAATATTCTATCTTATTAGTTATAGCTACAATAAATGGCCAACAACTTCTGAAACTTAGCAAATAAATACTTACTTACATTCTGGATTAACACCAAGAAAAAAACAATATATATATATATATATCTCAAATAATTGGTTTTTAGCTGTGTTAATATATTTTTTTCTTCATTCACATTCTTCAGTTGACTAATAAATGTGCTTAAGTAAACATGATTTATACATATAATACTTTAATGTGCTATTTTCCCTACTGAATATATTTTAAACATTTGTAATATAATAATTTAGTTTATACCTAGATCTCTCCTTTAGGTCACAATTTATTTGTACAGTGAAATCTCAGTAGCGGACACCTTGCGGGATCAAAACAATGTCTGTTAATTAGAAGCTATATATTTTTTAAGTGATACTTCTTGAACACAGTTTTATCCATATGAACCTATATACAGTGAATATTAGCTACAAAAATCTAATTACTGCACTTCATAGCATTGTATGAAGGATAATTAAGACAAATCAATAAATATTGTATGTAACTTACTGCACAGATTTCATAATTTACAGGACAATATGCCAAATAAAATGTAGTGTAGTGTATATGTGTGCATTAACACAAGACAACTGCTAGATAATACTGCATTTGAAAGTTGCATATATTTTGAATAAATTTAAATTGAGGCATATTTTTAAATTACTTGTAATTTTTTTTTACATTTTCTTCAAACATTCTTTATCTCTATCAGTCTTATATAATGTATTAATAAATTAACCAATAAACCTCAACAGCTTATCACATTCCAAAGAACTGCCAATATAAATTAAAATCCAATTCTTTTCAATAATTTAAAGCCCTGTTTTCTTAATCACTTTTAATCAGTTGGATAATTTGGAAAAAAAAAAGTATTTGGGGTTACGGCATGTTTTGGATGAAGTCGCAATGCAAGTGGTGGGTTTAGCTTTTTAAATACGTTTTAAAGTGATTCAATGATTCAGAATGATTTTCGGTAGGCAAAAAATTCAAATATAAATAGAATAAGTTCAAATGGCATACATTATTTCAGTTACTGCTTAGGTCCCTAGTTGTTTATAGCTACCCAACTTTGACAGTATTCTCGCTGACTTAATTTTTTGTGGCAGCCTCTTGTTTGGGAAAGTAGCACTGCAAGTCCTCGTTTTGAATCTCTTCTGTGACCTTTAGGCCTCATTCATATAGTTATAATATAATAAATTTATAGTAGTAATTAAAACAAACATCAGTGACCATAAGGGCTAAGTATCACGCGTGTCTAGTTTGGTTTGCCTATGATGGGGAGGTCGAGTTTAGACTGTATGTACTGAAGTTTTTTTATTATAAATGGTTTCCCAATTTCTCTCTCTGCAAATGCGATTAATTTTTTCTTAATTGTACCTTGCTCATCCTTATTCCAATAGTATGATTCAATACAGATATAGAGGACCAATAATAAGATGGCATGTAAATAAAATAAAATAAAAGCCAAAATTTGAATGCTTGGAGAGTATAAAGGGATTGTGATGGTCTCAAAGATAAAAATTGGGGTTGGAGTCGGGAATTACCGATAGTTCAAAATAAAATAGGCTTATTAGTGGTTTGAAAATTATTACAAATGTGGTCCTGATCGATGTAAATTCCTCTGTGTTTTTTTCATAATACATTAATAAATAGTCTATTCAAGAACACATTTAACATCGAGAAAGTAAAGTGAGCAGTAGTTTTATAGGTTGACACCTTATCTCAATCGATACTGTGTCTTCCTTCTGAATTAAGGAACCTGTTTTGAGAAAATATCAGGGTGTCATATTAAAAATTTGTTACCTCAATTTTATCTCCCGGTTTGCCTCTCTAACCACTCAACCATGGAGACCAGATCATGTTATATTTACCTGGTCTACAGAGTTGAAGTCCTTGACGTCATCAAGGATTGGGTCCCTTAGACTCCCTTTGGCCTGGTGGGCCTTGCTCTTCTGCGTGTTATTGAGCTGCTTCTCGGTGGTGCTGCTCGTGAAATACTGGGTACAGCCATGCTTCAAATACTGCATCATACAAGTGATCATAGTCTCAATTAATGCATCATACAAGTGATCATAGTATCAAATAATGCATCGTAAATTGATCATAACATAAAATAATGCATCATACAAAGGATCATAACATCAAATCTTGCATCCTACAAATGATCATAGCCTCAATTATTGCATCATAAAAGTGATCATTACATCAAATTCTTTGTTGTACAAGTGATCATAACATCAAACACTGAATTGTAAAATTAATCATAGCATCAAATAATGAATGCATCATACCTATGATCAGAGCATCAAATACTGCATCATACTTATGATCATAAAATCTCATACTTCGTCATACAAATGATCATAGCATCTCATACAACATCATACAAATGATCATAGCATTAAATACCGCATCATACAAATGATCATAGTATCAAATAATACATCATTAAATTGATAACATCAAATACTACATCATTCAAGTGATAGATAAATCGAGTGACAGCTCTCTTCAAGAGTCTACCTAGTAACTTAAGATATACATTTTTACACTTTTTATAAAATAAAAACCTCCTGGCAGCACTCACTTTTGAGAAATGGGGCTAGATAGTCATCTTTCCTCAATGTTGGCCAAAAACAGTGTTTCCCAAACATTCGCCACTCACATAGTCCCATCAGAGTCATGGACTTATACTCATAATACTTAGCACAGCATCTTAATACCCGTTGGGATAATACGCTTATGTACTAATTACGCTAATAATGGGTTAGGAATTGGAAATGTTGAATAAAGAGGAAGTGAACCCGCATTTTCATGGAGGGAGAGTGGAAAACCATTTAGGAAAAACCACCCCCAGTTCACCCAAGCGAGATTCGAACCTTAGAATCCCCGTCCTCGGCAGTCTATCTCAACGTGAAACTAGCACATTAGCTTACTACGCCAGTAAGGTGGGTTATATTAAAAAACCTTGCTATCGGGTAAAGAATGAACTTTAGTGGCGAGATAAACAAAGCAATGGCAGAGGTAAGAAAGAATTATAAAAGTAAACGACTCCCATCATAATTGTTTATCACACCTATAAATAACATACAATATTTTAAGATTAAAAATCTTAATGGTATATTAGGTACCACTTAAATCTTTCGTTCGTCTAAATTATGTTTGTACCGTATTTTCTATAAAATGTTATTCAAGGTACGGTTAGGGTATGGTAAACAACTCCACTCTAAGTCCTTTGCACCACAAATTAAAAATCTTAACAAGAAAAGTTCATATATCCACAATGGTTAGTAAGGAACTTACGTGGAAGTCATCGGGTTTGGTGATGTCGAGCTGTCTCCTAAGGGACTCGGGTGCCCCCGCACACAGCAGATAAAAAACGTGGTAGTCCCTCTCTTCCGGCCCTTGCATGCAGATGCGAGATTTCTCGAGTAGGTAGTGAGAGATGTAACCTCCAACAACCTGGCACTTGGAGTTGAAGTGCACCTCCATGAACTTGCCGAAACGACTGCTGTTGTTGTTGCGTGTCGTCTTGGCGTTGCCAAACGCTTCCATCACAGGATTGGCTGAAAGAGTGTTATTCATGTCAATGTTACAAACCATTATGTGTTCTTAAAACTCATTTTCTACACAAGTTAATCGTGTAAATGTTACAAACCATTCTGTGTTCTAAAATTCATTTTCTACACTAGTTAATTTTGTCAATGTTACAAACCATTCTGTGTTCTAAAACTCATATTCTACACTAGTTAATCGTGTCAATGTTACAAACCATTCTGTGTTCTAAAACTGATTTTCTACACTAGTTTCCCTTATTTTATTTAAATTGTTTATTATACATTTTCAAAAATGCAAAAACATTGTGACTTAAGATGCCTCAAGATATGAATTGTTATGAGGGTGGCCATACTTTGTGAATACAGCAGAGAGACAGTGACTTGGTCAACTTTGGGTCTCTCAAATAAATATCATTGCTTGATGTACTTGCGACCCGGTATCAGCAACCAAGTTGCAAGAATGGCCACGGCAACTCGAAGTTCATTGCTGCACTTACTTAAGTACAGCAACCATCTCTATCTTGAGATAATCATATCCAGTCCAACTCATCTTTCTCTGGTCCATTATAATGTAAGAGTTTTAGTATAATATATTAACTTAACATTATGATTACTATTAATATTCCAAATGTCTAGATTTCATGAACCAGTCTTCCTCAATATTTCTTCCCAGTATGAAAGATGAGTGACTGAATGTACTTGAAATAGAGGGACTGAGGAACTATAACGTGTACTCCACTCACCATCCAATATCTTCTGCTCGATAGGTCCAGCGGAAGAACCCCACAAGTCACAGAGGTATCTCAGGAGGTACTTGGTGGACTCTGTCTTTCCGGCTCCGGACTCTCCGGAAACAATGATGGACTGTGACTGTTTCAGCACTTTCATGTCTCGAAACGATTTGTCAGCTGTTGTGGAAAAAAAAAATCAGAGGTAGGTAGTAGTTATATTCTTGATATTTTTACAGTAATTATGATTAAAAGCACAAATATCATAATAAAAATTAAGAGTAAATAAATTAATTATATTAAAACAATAGAACAATTTAAAGTTAAAATCATAAACATGAAGTCACGGTGGACAAAATAACTGACAATAGTAATTTATTTATTTATTTTTCATAATTTTATAAACTTTTTTAATAACTTGACCAATATTTTCGATTTTCTTAAATGTTACAAGTTTTCTAATAACTTGTTAAACCTTATAAACATTTTGATCAAGTTTTGAGATATCTAAGAAATGTATGTGGAAAAACTCGTATGGACAGAGTCAGTAATGAATGAGTTGTGAAGGAGTGTGGTTTGAAAGGGAATCCAATAGGTTAATGTAGAAGGAGCGTCTTACGTTGGTTTGGGTATTTTGAGACGATGAGTGAGTATCGAGTGACGAATCAAATATATGAAGGTAGAGTATGTGAGTTCATGTATGATGTTGCGGAATGTGTAAAAAAGTGATATTAAGAGATTTAAGAATAAAAGTGCATATATGATTTATTGTATGAATGTGGTTGAAGCGAAGGGAGCATGCAAGGATAGGGAAGTGTGGAGAAAGTTTTTTAGTGATGATGGATTAAATACGAGTTGTTTTTTGAAAGACATGTTCAGTTTCTTGCCTACCCATAAGGGAATGGTGCGATTGTGCATGCATGCACGTATGCATGTATGCATGCATNGCACGTATGCATGTATGCATGTACATATGTATGAATGTAGGCCTATGTATGTACTATTGATAAAAAGTTTATATTTAAAATTCTAACTTGAAATTTTTCAATTGTTTTAATTTATATTTATTAATTTACTATACTCATTTGTATAACAACATTTGTGGTTTTACTTCTAATTATGGTCAAACATAAAGAATTTAATATTGCCTCACGACAACACCAAAACGTATTTTAAAATTAATAATTAATGATGGGTCACATTTTGTGTATAATTTCAATGAATTCCCTCTATAGTACGACTGTAAAACCAGGAAACCAAAAGCGGGGTGGTGAATGGAGGAGGATGAGAGCCTCTCATGTCCATTGTGTGACTTTTCCACCTTCTTTATAAATAAATGATGTTGCATTTCTTCTATAAATATTTAAAATACGGTAAGTTAATATATTAATAAAAAAAGTACGTATTTCTTTTATGTGAATTATTAAGAAATAATTGTAAATATCTCTAGTTATCTGTATATTCTAGCAGAAGTTCCTGTGGTAAACACGCAATGCAGTGCGTGGTTGCCCTGAGCCCGGTTGTTTTGTTTTTTTTTTGCTTCAAACGAATAGGAAAAATTCTTCATTTTATTCCTTCCAAAACAGTTTTTATTTTATCAAATCCAAAAAAATGTAATAAAAAAAATTAAAATTCCAGTTTCTAGGTGCACATGTTTGTACACAGAGGCTAATAATTTTACAATACCAGACCTATGTTTTAGGTATATATGCGGCCACCGAGAACTGGTTATTTCTATCTTGAGCTAGTTAGTTATCAGATAAGGTTCTTCCTATTAAAACTGTACCGACACTTCATAGGAGTATTTCTATTTAAATGTTATAACATTCAGATAAAGTTCATGTTAACATGACTATTTTTTATTAATATTCTACTACATTCCATTCTTTCAGCTCAACTTACCGATAGCAAACACATGTGGAGGGAGGACTCCAAGAGACTTCCCTTGATATGATTTGATCGTATTCGATGAATACAAGTCTTTAATTTCAAAATATGGATTCACAGCGATTAAGATGTTGGCGACATATGTCTGAAAGTAAAAACAAAATAAAACAAGTTCTACAAAATATATTCATAGATGATATTTGATTTCAAACCTTGGGCGTAATATAAATTATTTTCACTCGGAAATTAGACCAACTACTTTGGAGATACCTTGGTTCAAGTCCCATCAAGATATA